>JASCZW010010169.1:0-38153 GCA_034211315.2 Aedes japonicus | reverse complement strand
TTGAGCCAGATGATGACCAACGCCTTGATCTATGTGTCTTAATCCACGGCCGCACCTTCTCGCGGCTCCAGCGCATTTCACGTACATTCCGACGTAATTTCCCTTGAGTTTCTCCACCGGCAGGGCTGCACTGATTCCAGTCGTTCGCAAGACTCTGGCACGCTTCCAGCATCTCTTTGTCCGGTGCTTTAAAATTAGCTTCAGGTTTTGCCCGTTAGGCTGGACCCATATCCTATCCGAATTGAAAGACGTCTTGATGGGTTGAGTAACGATAGTTGAATAACAAATTTACATTTTACAGCTAATTACCAATAATCCGATCCCAAGAGAACCATTCCGGCAAATGGAAGCAAGACGTTCAACGCATAATTCGTCGTTCTCCTCAGAAACAATCATCCAAACCGGTGTAAATCACGAGGCAACGAGTTTCGCGCTCTGCTACCCTTTTTCTCCGAGGAAAGTATCGGTCCGACATTTGTCCTCGTTCCGAAAACTATCCTTCGCATACTCTAATTATTATGTTTTGTATTCTCCGTGCGTGGAGTAACGATTATGATGTAGAAGGAGATGTTCGCTCATCACCATGAGGCACCAAGAGTGGACAGTAATGTTTGCTAGAATGAAAGATATGAAGAGAAAGTGTTGAAAGTTCCGTCAGCGTACAGTAGGTTGGAAATAGAATAGAAGTATTGAATTAACAATTAGAGTATGTGAAATCCATAAATGGTGGTAACCATTAATCTTACTGGTGAGGACCAGTATTGCAACGCTTCACGGTATTTCTCTCCGAGGTCTCTACGTTAGAGATGACGAGAAAAAACCTGAGTGAGCGAAACAAAACAATCCCAAAAAAGGATAAAGATCCTCGCCCTTGTGCGCATCAAAACATAGTGCATACAAACTACCGCTAGAAACGATCACAAAGCTATCAGTAGTACATGAGCGCGTACCAATACGTTACTTTTGCCTGTTGAGGTGGCTTATTCGTCCGTGCCTCGACCTACCCCGCAGTGTGATGTTAGGCAAACGTAACGTCCTTGGTTCAGGTATTACTTTACCCATGCCCTTTCGCTCAATTTTCAATACTTCTATTCTATTTCCAACCTTTCAACCTTTCAACTTTCAACACTTTCTCTTCATATCTTTTAGTCTAGCAAACATTACTGCCCTCTCTTAGTGCCTCATGGTGATGAGCGAACATCTCCTTCTATATCCTTCGCAATTAGTCCACAAGGTTTTCTTCCGAACTGAGTTTTGGCCATTTCCGCCTATTTTTTAACTGTCTTCAACGCTTCTGATTTCATTTACAAACTGTAGACCAAGGTATATCTGCAGTCATTCGTGAATGCCAAAAATAACTTCTGTCTCCAACGGACGCTGTTAACATAAGTCGAGAGATGTCTGTGTTAATCAACTCTAACACCTTACGTCCTTACGTCGATAATATCCGAAAATTGCCTTCCATCAATTAAAACGTGGTCGATTTGTGATTCGGTATGTTGTGGTGATCTCCAGATGTACCAATATGGGAGGCTTGAAAGCTGCCAGATGGGTCTGAGGCGTTCTAGTTCGTATACTGGTGTGCACTGAACTTTCCTGTAGCGGTCTACAATCCTCCCCCGATAACGATTTTAACGCCATGGGCAACTGTCGTATTCTCGTTCCAGCTGCGCGTAAAAAGCATCCTGATCGTCGTCGTTCTTCCTAGGTGAGGACTGTGCATGTTGATTATGCTAACATTGAAGAAATGGCCTTTGATTCTCATTTTACAAATTCCGTTGACGGTTGGCCACCACCCAATCACGGGCTTTTAGAGACACACGCTAGCACGAGGACGATGGCGAGCTGCCAGTATAATGGAGAACAGACGCTCGGATAAGCTGCAACCTTTTTTGTAGAGGAGCCACCCTTTCCCTGACAAAAATACAGTCACGGTCCACCGAGGTTAGTTACTTTCTTATGGTTACTCGTTCTCCAGTTAGCACGACGGGGAGGAAAAGATAGAAGTTACTGCACAAGGACCATTAAGATGGGTCCATTTACCTGCAGACTTCTATCTTCTTTCTTAACGTTTCCAGCCTATTGCTTTCGCAATTAGCTTAATGCTTGCTCTCAACTTAGTGTTCTAAATGCACTTCCACAGTTCTTATTTGAGAGTTCTTTCGATGCCAGGTACCATTTTTGCATTGACATGATTGTGTAGCAATTACAATCATACCCTATGCCCGAAACAAAAAATTCCTAGACCAGACTGGGAATCGAACCCAGTCACCTCCAGCATGGTGCTGCTCTGTAGCTGCGCCTTTACCGACTGAGCTAAGGAGGGCCCCATACTGGATACTAGGACCGAAATGGCTGATAACCCATCACAAAGCTTGTGTGCTATTGATCAGTAAGTGTAGAGCAATACAACGAGCAGGAATGAAGCACACCAAAGGTAGTTCAATTTACTCTTATGGAGATTTCTTTCGAGTTCTATGGATGGCCCACAATAATTTGCATTCTTCTCACCAACTCCCAACGTGTTTAAAATTATTTGTGCTGGTTATCTGGTTATTAATCAAATATTTCTCCTAACTTACCTCACCCTTGAATCCGCTTCGTAAGCCGAGTATATTGAGTATTCGAAATCTCCAGTAGCAAGAATTGGAAAAACACCTTAGCCACCGTCGCCACCCTCTACTGAATGACACACTTTTCGTCCTTGTGGTTGATATCGACGGTTTCGAGTTTACGCTCGATTTCATCGTCATCCTCAATGCTGCAAAAAAAACCCGTTTAGAAGAATGAACGACACTTCCAGAAGCTGAAGCTAAGAACTAGTAAATACAACTTACGCCTGCTCCTGGCTGTGCAAATTTTGCACCAGCTCGTTGCGCTTATCGACAATGGCAACCAGTTCGGCCAGCAGCAGGGCTTCCTTCTCGCGCTGTTCCTCCGTTTTGCGCCAGTCTTCTATCGAGAGGGCCGCCCGCAGTTCCAGATTCAGCATGTCGTACTTCTTCTCAAGATCGTTCTCTTGTTCGCTGAAAGTTCAAAAAAGATGATGGCTTTAGTTGAATGAGATTATGGGTCGGAAAGGGGATATTCTTACAGTAGATTGAGCTGCATTTGCCGCCTCAGAAGAGCATTCTTCTTATTCACCAGGGTGAACCACTGGGACATCAACTGGTCTTCCGTTTCACTCACGTCTAGAAAATTAGATGGGGAAATTGAGTTCAAAAAGCATTCGAAGTGATAGATATTGATGAAATGATACTGACTTGTCATTGTCCCTCCCATCACAGCTCGTAGCTTCTTCTCCAGGGCATTGGCCTTCTGATCGATAGCCTCCTGCTCCCGTTCCAGTTTGTTCAGTTCGCTTTGGATGTAGTTAACTTTTTCCACCTGGGAATAGAAGAAAATGAGCTTGTTATGGGAAATTGGACCGATTTCGACTCTTCTTATTATTAACTCATTAAAATCTTCATTTAATAGTATGTATTTGAAATTTTGATATCCGGTAAAAAGCTGATCTTGAAGGTAAAGGTCTCAGATTACAAAAGCTCAAATTTAATCAAAAAATATCAACCAAATCAAATTCAGCCAAAATCTGTGAACTCCAAAGCCACTTACCCGTCCCTCGTTCTTGGGCGCAATCATTTCAAGCAACGAAGGTGACAGCTTGTTCGGCGAGGGCGTCGTCCGCCGCAGCAGATGGTTACGGTTTGAATCGCTGCCGTCCATGAAGGTTCGAGCTTCACCGCCACCGCCGAATCGAACCGGTGAGTCTTTGCTATTCCGGCTGCTGAGCATTCCAACGGACGGGAAGATAAACTCCGGCACGTTGTTGATCGGCGAAATGGTACGCTCGGGCGAGAAGTTCATCTTGTGCGCCGTGTTGATCTTGGTCGGCGAAGAGGGAGAATCTAGATTCAGCGATTTGGCTTTCGTTTCGGCGATCAGCTTCCGCGCCTGCTCCCGTAATCGTGTTTGGCGTTCGTTCTAGTGGAATGATATTTTAGGTTCGCAAAAGCATGAGCGATGAGTTGTTATTAGTGGCGTGAAACAAAGATCAAATATTAAAGTGGGTGAAGGAAACTAAATCAAATTTTGTACACAGAATTCGACTTGTCCTTAGGTGTCGATTGAATTGGAAAATTCCACTAAAATACACAACAAAAATATATAGAAACAGAATATAACTTACAGCATCAATGTCACCACCCTTATCTACACTAGTCGTTCTAAGCTTTTCAATCATATATTTAGCCTTCTCACTCATTTCCTTATGCCGCAAAAGAATTTTCTAGAAGAAAAATAACCAAACAAAACCAAAACGCAATAAAAAATAAACCGAAAATGAAACGCCAAAAACTAAACCTAGTAAGAGAATGATCACCAAAAACCAAAACTGCAAATTCGAAAAACCTCCATCATGTTGTACTCACGTTCGTCATCGCCGTATCCAACGAGGGCAGTTCGTCGCCGTCCTGTTCGCTTCGGGTCGCACATTCGCTATCGCCGCCCTCCAGCTCGTCCGGGACGGATCCGTTCAGTTCCGCTGTATTATTATTGATACTATTGTTATTGATTGCACTGTTACTATTATTATTCCCTCCACCATCACCAATATCATCGCAATCACCACCCCCACCACCACCGCCGCCGGTAGTGGAAGAATCACCATCCACCGGGAACGTACCATTCGGCATGGGGCCGTTGCCATCGATGGCGGCGGCCGGCGTTCCGAATGCCGCCGAGGGGAACTTTTCTTTGGTAGGCGAAAGCACCTTTCCCAGCAGGGCTTTCGAGTTGGCCAGCAGTTGCGCCTTGTTGGACTCTCGCTTCAGCGGATCGTCTTCCTTCGGGGTGATCATGTCGTTCAGATTCAGCAGGTCTTTGGTCAGCTTGTCCGATTTGTAGTTGCCGATCACGTAGCTGGAATCGTCCGAGGTTTCACCTGTGCGGTGGAGATGGGGAAATTTGGTTAGATTACCGAGCTTCTAGTATGGGTAAGTGGGGTAAGTAGGAAGGCGGTTTGTTGTTGTTGGTAGATTGCGCTGATTTAGGTTATGTCGCGATGCGTGTAGAGTGGAGCACTACTTTAAAAATACTCAGTCGTGCTGTAATCAAACGAATTGATATTGTGTACAAGCAAAGAGCTGAGCATGTACAAAAAATCAAGTTGTTTGGATTGAATACGACTGAGTAATAGCGAAAAATTTGAGAAAATCGGTCTGCTACCGAAGTAGCGCTCCTCTCTAGATGAAGATTAGTTGTTAGGAGTGAGAAACAAATTGTACAATGGTGAATTGCTGTCTTCTGTTTTCAGGAGCAGAAGCAGCCAAAAACGGACACGACGTGTCCACGCATATGCTTGTTGATTAAGCACTTTTTCCAAAGCATGTATTATAATTATAAAAAAATCGATGCAGGTGCAGTACGAAAACCTGAATCTTAAACGTGGGATTTGACTGAGCAGTCAGACGGGAGGAAACTTCTACCCTACAGATTGACCTGCAAAGCGAAGCTCACGTGTTTATCAAGAGCTTCTCTTGATAAAGTGCGCGAAATTCCTATAAGTGCACAGACGATTGTTCCGGTAAAATATGGAGAATGCCAGAGACTAAACTACTTCAGTTGACAGTTGGGACAGTGACGATGAAAATTTTATTTCTAGTTTTTAGGTACATACACATTAGTACAGATCCTACTACATAACAATTACACTTCTCCTCGTCAATATCTTGTAATACTCCTATCTTATCTCTTAACGTCTTAAGGCGTAGATTTTGAAGTGGCCGGGTCAGTAGGTCAGTATGTCAGCTAGTAGGACAACACTGTAGATCAATCTGCCACTGCTCTGGAAGATCGTGGACGTAGACATATTTGGTTGCGACGTGCTTGGATCGGTTTTCAATTTTTCCGTTTTGCGCCAAACGAATACAGCTTTGGCTGTCTTCGAAAGTGGGTTCCGGATCACCAAGATCGAACATTAGTTTGTCAGTTCTTGACATGCCTCGGTTAAAGCCACGAGTTGAGCTTCCGTTGAAGACAACGCCACACAGGTTACGGGATGTCCAACTTTTGACGCCACCTCCAAACCGGAATTGGATTTCCTATCACGATGGTTGCCAGCCCAGTCGACATCTACGTACATCTCCAGCCAAGCTGCTGTGAATCCAAGAAGCAATTTATGGTCACAGGTCGGACCGGGTTTGAACAGCAACATACAGCAGACCACCGATGAGACTAAGGTATTGGATGTTGTTCGGCAGACGTAGCTCTTTCTCCTCCTTGTTCTGCGGAAGGAAGCCAGAATCCAAAGGTAATTTCATATACTTGGTGTTTTCCAGACCTTATCGTTCCTGCTATTGTGATTGGTTCAGCTAGAATCCGTAACCATCCCTCTTGATCTCGATTTCTAAAAAATGCGGGAATTCATCTCATCTTGTTACTTTTAAATGATGCCACTGCGCCTTATGTATTGCATTGAACTCCTCCTCAATCCTACAGACAACTTAAAGATTGTACTCGAAAAAAAAGCCACAGGGCCAAGTTCTGGCTAGTTTGGCGAATTGTTCTCCTTCGGCAAAAAAACAATATTGTTGGCTTCGTATCACTCCATCACCGGTTTCACGTTATGCCATGGTGCCAGATCCGGTTAAAACAGAGTGTCACATTTGTGGGACCGGAGGAAGGGCAGTAGGTGCTTCTGGAGGCATTTTTCTTTATTTATTACGCCGTTGATTGTGCCGGCCGTTATGTACGCCTTCCTAACTTTGGAGACATGAAGTCCAGCCCGCTGGGCGAATCAGACGGAAAAATTGACTTTCTTGGCCACGACCCGAATCGAGTAGTTCGGATTGCGCTTGGAGAAATCCCTCACCCTAGTAGCACACTGGCTGCCATCAGGTTGAGGTAATATAAATATGACTTTCTAAGTCATAATCAAGTTACTACAACTAATTATGATCGTAGTGTGCTACATGAGCACTTTCATTGCGTTCACGGGGTCGGTCGTCTTCGCTTTTCTTGCGCTGCCAGCTCCTTGAACAATTTTAACACACAAGACACGATCCAATTGTCGATTCCCAACTGTTTCGCGATCCACCTATGGGAATTGACTGGATTTTCCACGACTCCCATGGCTTAAAGCTCAGCTTCTGAAAAACTGCATCGATGTTCCAATTTCATATACGGTCAGATTACTTGAGCTCGCATATACTTCGTTTCAGCCTGCACACTGTGTTGGATCCGCCCATGGAGTAGCCTTCCGATTGCCTCATGTAGATGGTTTCTACCAACTTCCCAACTTCACGAACATCTGACGATCTGCCACCGTGATTGGCGTCAAAGAGCTCATCAAAGTCCACACCATACTTTAGAGTGAAACAACAAGAAGTCTTGCTTTATTCCGCACGATGCTCCCCTTTTCGTGCTCCTGGGTTTTATAGAGCCACTTGCGACCAATGGCTTTCCGGTCTGCTGGTAGCTTCAGTATTTCCCATGTACCATCAATCAATCAGAGACTGATACTCGTCATCCATTGCTTGCTTCCAAAGCTTCGCTTTTGGTCCGCTCAAAGCTTCGGATAAAGCTACGTGGATCTCTACCGGCAGGGTGTTGACATCTGACTGCCAGTCCTTGGTCCAAGTTCAGCACAGCCATTCACGTTTGCGCAGACTCGGGCTGATTGTTTGAAAATCTACTACGATCTGGACTTCCTCTGTTTGGGAAGAAAAAATCTTCCAATTTGCGCTCGCCTCCGGTGCGCTTCAACGCCTGCGACTTGGGTGGTTTGATGGATGATCTTCCACAAGTTCTTGATAATCCTCTTTGTTGTTGTTTACGTCTTTCTCTACCAATTTGGATACCTCTGGTACCAGTAACGGATCAACCAGATCCAGCCTCCTCCATTTGTTGTTTATTCGGGTTTCCGGAGTCCATCGGGATGTGGGAGGCCTCGCTTTGTCTTTGTCCGTTACCCTCCGGATATAAGCGCTTTGATTCAATAGGAACTGGCCGTCTTGCGTCCTCTGAATCTGGAAGCCAAGATATGTGATAGTGAAGTGTCGTAGCAGGGAATTGCGAACCCTTTCGTATTCGTTTTGATCGTGGGTCACAATTAGCATGTCGACTACGTACAGTAAGACGAAAGACTTCTGCCCGTTGCACGTCCTCACGTACAGACAAGGATCGGACTTGGATAGCGCACATCCAAGCTCCTGTAGCACCTTGCTGATCTTTGCGTTCCCCACTCGTCCTGTCTGCTTCAGGATAAACAGGCTTTTGCGTGGACGGCCGACATCGGTCTTGGAACCGGTCGTGAATCTAGCAGGCAGCTTCATGTAAATCGTTTCGGGTAATTCTCTTAACTTTGGCGGGTTCAGTAGGTCTTAAGGGATAATTAAGAAGACTTCCCTTATTAGATGCAGTTGCCCGAACCTCCTCCACTGGCGTTAGAAACATTGCGCCACAGCTCACGGTCAGCTTGTCGTTATCGGGATGCATGAAACGATATGCCTTGTGTTGTAGGGAATATCCAACGAACAACAGCTTTTTCGACTTCGCCTCCAGCTTGTATCTCTTATGTTACGGAATCCAGACATACGTCGGCGATTCGAAAATCTTCAGATGACTCAGATCCAGCTTGGTTTCGCTCAACATTTCAATCGGTGTCTTCTTCAACGGTTTGGTTGGCAGACGGTTCTGCAGATAGTTGACCGTGTTGAAAGCCTCGACCCAGTACTTCAGCGGTAAACGTGAATTAAAAGATAATGCAGTGTGCCATCTCCACCAATGAGCAATTCTTTCGCTCCGCCAACACCGTTCTGCTGGGGGAGGGGGGGTGTACGCAACGGTGAACTGCTGACCGATTCCACCTTCTTTGCAAAATCTATACAACACGTTGTTTTGGATCTCGCCACCCTTGTCAGAATGGACGACTTTAAGCGTTCTTTCACATAGCGTCGTCACGTAACTTACATACTCCTTGATGCGATCGCTCACCTCTGATTTATTTTTCAGATAATACACGACACAGTAGCGAGTGTAGATCCAGAGCTTGACTTGATTTGCGTTCGAACTTCTTCGGGAACGAGAACCGTCTCAGCTTACTCTCCAGGCAACATTCACAGACTACACGGCACCCACAATCCTCGAACTTGATTCCGGATGCCAGTTTCTTGCTTTCAAGCACCAGAATGGCACCAGGATCACGGTGCCTCAAAATGCGATGTCACGTGTGCTGGCAACTTTATGTATGCTTGCATTCTCTCGACGCTAACGCTTCATAGGCGACTGTCAAGTAGTACAATCCTCCAGACGATGTGGCACTTCCGATGACCTTCTCATCCTTGATTATACGGCATCCGATGGCATAGAAAATAATAGTAGCACCCTTCACGGTAAGCGTCTTTGTCGAGATGAGGTTCGATTCTAAGTCCGAAACATACAGAACATGCCTGAGGGTTACTTTGGACTGTTCACCCTTGGGAGATAAGAACGCTAGTTGGCACGATCCAATCCCCTTCGCTGCAGCTTTCTTGCTGTCCGCTAGGATCACGTCCTGCTACACACTATTATCTGATTCCACGAACTGGTCCAGGTTTGCACACATGTGGGAGGTTGCTCTTGAATCGATCACCCACGAATGTGCCGATTTGAAGCCGCTCCTCGCCGCAAACGAATACTCCAGATTCGATTTATTTTGGACTTCCTTACAAGCTGCTTTCGCTTGCGGCGTACGACGCTTTTCACCCTGAGCACGAGACTTACTCCGACTTCCAGCTGCTTGCTCGGCCATGGGACGACAATCCTTCTTATAGTGTCCTTGCTTGTTGCAAAAATGGCACGTTTTCATCTGATTCTTCTAATCCGCCTTCAAAACCGATTCTCCCCCTCGACACCTCATCCACCAGCTTCGACTTGATCACATCCAGAGTGAGTCTCCAACGCCGTGGTCAAAGTGTTAAAAGAATTCGGTAAGCTCCGGAGGAGCATGGCAATTTGCAGATTACGATCTAGTTCCTATTCTGCTACCTTCAGCCGCTCAAATAACTCCTCCATTTCGAATACGTGCTGCTCGATGTCCTCGCCGTCGCCTCGCCGTGTCACACAATTTCTTCCGAAGCGACCCCTTCGAGGTTAGCGTTGCTTCCTTGTAGTGTCCTCGTAGTTTCTCCCATGTTCCCTTCCCTTTGATGCGGTTCAACTGGTTGTCCTCCATCAAAAGGCTAATCGTTCCACGGGCACGCTGGTCACCGCTGTCACAAGCTTGAACGACCGGATCCAGAACTGCATTTGCTGCCGGTGCCGTCGCTCCCGTAGACGCCGATGTGGTACCAGGTCCTGGATGTGTTCCAGTGAATCAGCAGTAACTTCACCTTCGTCTTCCCGATGGGGTAGTTGGCGCCTTTGAGCTTCATGATTCCCATCTCGTTCCTCCAAAAAAATCATCGGTTGAAAAATCTTGACTTGTATTTATATCGGTTGCTACGGTAACCGCTCCAAGCTATCAATGCCCATAACCTCTTGGAACAAAGTATAAGTGCAACCTCTCTGGTTGAGTGATGAAAGTGAACAAACGTTTATTTACATACAAACATACATACATTTGTTTGTTCAACATCACATTTAGGATAAGACATAATCAACAATAGTACGCCACAATACTCGGTTTGCGGCTGCCGCTCTCCAACCTCGGTCACGCCCAATGCTCGCCAGATCACGCTCCACCTGGTCCGCCCATCGTGCTCTCTCCACACCACGCCTTCTTGTGCCCACCGGATCAGTAGCGAACACCAACTTTGCAGGGTTGTTGTCCGGCATTCTTGCAACATGCCCTGCCCACCGTATCCTTCCGACTTTGGTCACCTTCTGGATGCTGGCTTCCCCGTAGAGTGCAGCGAGCTCGTGGTTCATCCTTCGCCGCCACACACCGTTCTCCTGCACACCGCCGAAGATCGTTCTTAGCACGCGTCGCTCGGAAACTCTGAGTGTTTGCACGTCCTCCTCGAGCATGGTCCATGTCTCGTGTCCGTAGAGGACCGCCGGTCTTATTAGCGTTTTGTACATGGTGCATTTGGTGCGGGGATGAATCTTTTTAGACCGCAGTTTCTTCTGGAGCCCGTAGTAGGCATGACTTCCACTGATGATGCGCCTCCGAATTTCACGACTCGTATTGTTGTCAGCCGTCAGTAAGGATCCGAGGTAGACAAATTCCTCCACAACCTCGAAGGTATCCCGTCTATCGTGGCATTACTTCCTAGGCGGATCCGTTCGTGTGCGGTTCCGCCTACCAGCATGACCAGCAATAACAATTTCTTAATCTAGATGGCTACGATTGGATTGCAAACAGGTCGAGTCGTTTCGATTGCTTCTTCAATCGCTACTTCTGTTCTTTTTCGACGTGTGTCTAGACCAACGAAGGCGGACTGGTTTGAAGCCAAGAAGGTTCTTCCTTATTCGATGGGGGCGATTGACTTTGAGTTGTATCTCAATAACGAACAGACAGAGAGTGAATCTTTCGTGGACGCTGATTGGGCGGCGAAGTCTCAGATCGTAAGTCCAATACCGTAGTTCTTATTCAAGCTCGATGGTGGGCTTATCGAACAAGCGCGACACTGTCGAACATCTTAGTTGAGTATATCGCCTTGGCTGATTGTCTTCAAGAGTTGCAGTGCTACGCAAGCTGATGGTTGATCTGAGTGTATTCGTTGATTACCCCGTAGTAGTTCGTAAGGATAACCAGCGGTCATCCCGAGCCGCATTCAAGAAGCAATTGCGGTCATCCAGAGCCGCTTCCAAAACAATGTCGCGGTCATCCCGGTCCTTACTTACCTTACCTTACCAATCAGACTAGGGCCGGCGTGGCCTCTGCTGTACACAGAAGTTGTCTCCATTCTGATTGGTCCATGGCTGTTACTCGCCAGCCTCACTGTCAGCGGAGGGTCCGCAGGTCGCCTTATTGTAGCTGTCGGTTCGTTTTCGAGAACCATTTTCACAGGGCTGTCGTCCGACATTCTTACGACATGCCCAGCCCATCGTAGTCGACCGATTTTTGCGATGTGTACGATGGGAGGTTCTACCAGCAACTGATGCAATTCGTGGTTCATTCGCCTCCTCCACGTTCCGTCTTCCATCTGCACTCCACCGTAGATGGTACGCAGCACCTTCCGTTCAAAGACTCCAAGGGCGCGTTGGTCCTCCACTAGCAATTTCCATGTTTTGTGGCCGTAGAGAACTACCGGTCTAATTAATGTCTTGTAGATGATCAACTTTGTGGTTCGGCGAACTTTGTTCGATCTTAGCGTCCTTCGGAGTCCAAAGTAGGTACGATTGCCAGCCATAATGCGCCTTTTTAATTCTCTGCTGGTGTCATTATCGGGGTCATCCCGGGCCGCATTCCAGAAATATAAACTGTGGCCATCCTGGGACACGACAGAGGCAGCACTATTTTGCCATATTGCCATTTATCTTAAGAGGTTCACTGTGTCCATTATCTTCCTATTGAGCAATTTAAGAATGAAATTAAAGCTATGACGCTTGGACGCCATTTGTTTTTTTTTCCGATTTTTTCAAGACTTTCCACGGTCAGGAGCTTCTTTTTTTTCGCACAAATTTATGAAAATTTCATTAATGCGATGGGGTATTCCTCAGGACAAATAAGTGAATTAGGAAGGTCCATTAATTATGTCACGTGCTAGGGGAGGGGTTTTGGAAAACGTGACGATCCATACAAAAAAATTTGAAGGTCCATACAAAAAACGTGACAGAGGGGGTTATAAAAGGTCACTTTTTGCGTGACGTAATTAATGGACGTTCCCTTAGTTATTATTCAGTTTTCTGCTGAAATTTCAGCAGCTTGGCCGTATCGCCAATGCAAATATACTGCATTATACTTTAAGACAATCTTACCTCGTTCACTGTCAGACACGAAAAGGTGAAATGCTTGGTCATGAATCTATGCCTACTGCGATAGTGGTGTGCGAAGAGTTTGTGTAGAAGGTAGATTATATTTAAAGGGCGTAACGGACGTGATTGGCAGTGTGGCTATCCTTATTCGTTGTACCACACAGTAACCAGATCCGGTTTCAGTTTTAACTATTGTTAGAGAGTTACGACAGGTTCGGTTGCTGTTTATATTCCCTTTATACAGTCTAAGATGAACTTCATGATCAGTAGGATGCAATGGTATTTCAAATTTTATCGCGGTAATTGCCTCACTAAAGTATGTGCCCATTCCAGACCATCCACAACTTGTCTTATATAAAAAAAAGTGAAAAAAATTCTGCCACAATAATTCCGAAACAAAAATTAAACGATGAAATGATGAATAAGCTTGCAGCCGACATAATAATTTGAGTGCAGCAGATATGGCATATGAAACGCATGCGATAATGTTAAAATGGCTCAATCGAACAATGCTCGAAATTACTTATTTACACAACAATTGGCAGTCCGTTCTCACCAACCTGCCAAAGAAAAAATCAAATCCTATCTCACAAGCGCATTCACAGTTAGTAAACTCAATATGACTTTCGCAAATTTCACCACCCAAAACCTACCGCGTAGTAACTTTTGTTTTTGTGAATAAATGCACATGGCTTGTTCGGCCGCCAGGTAGCAAGCCTGACACGGAATGCCCGAATCTAACAGATGAAAACATAAAACGAAACATAAAAAAAATTATACCACCACCGTTCGCAATGACCCATCACCTGTCAGTGAAATTGAACGCGATAACACACGGACAAACACTCACCTATCGTGTGCACCTCCAGCTGATGGCCGGTGAAGTGCGCCCGCAACTGATACAGATAGGTCATCACGGCCAGCTTGTCCGGCACTGCTAGCATGTTCATATCACGTGGTTCGATGACTCGAGGAATGCCCAGCTTCTCCGCCGCGTCGAACGCGGTCCGGCAGTTTTCTATCACATTCCCGGGGGACAACTTACTCATATCGCTGTGAAAACGAGAACGGAGAATTACCATGATTATTTGATCAACTTCCTCGCCAATAAAAACTCACATTAAACTAGGATAAAAGTTATGGATGATCGCGCAGAATGCCATCCCGTTGCGCCAACTTGTGGTGAGATTGGTAACCTTTACTCCGTTGTAGCTCTTGGTAATTTCTTTGCACCACTCCAGCAGGTCCTGACCAGGAGTGCTGTCTCTGAGGATCGGTTTCTTCAGTTCAGCCACCGGTTCCGGAACGGGAACATTTACCGTCGGAGGTGCAATGGCTGGCGGAGGCGATGCGACAGCAACAGGAGCCTTAGGTTCAGCTGCCTTCTTCTGCTCCGGTTTATGATCGTAGTTCTTGATAAGATTCAGCGGTTTCAATTCCGCTCGACTGCTCTGTAGTTCCTCGGGAGATTTTTTGGTAACTTCACTATCTATGCTAGGGGGTAGGGGTGGAAGCGGTGTAACCGCTGAAGGTGGCGCTGGCGGGGGACTCTTTTCCTCTTCCAGAGCTTCCAGTGGATCAAGCTGTTCTTCTTCCAGCTTTCGTCGTTGTTCCGCTGATTGTATCGATTCCGGAATGGGTTCGGGCGCTTTTCGTCTCACTAATTCTGATGGCGTTTGATCCATTATGGCCGCATCGGGAGGTTTCTGTTTGTTGTAATCATTTTCATCCGGTTCTTTACTTATGCTTCCTCCTTCGCTGGTCAGTGAAATGTATCCACGATCGTTAAGATATTCTTTGAACATATCCCTTGAGCCGCTGACCACCGGTGTTTGGTCGTCCGAGAGGGATGGAACTGTTGATAGGTGAAAAATGAGATCATTTATGCTGCTGCGTTGCCACATAATTCCACTACTTACCACTCATAGGCGTCGCCAGGTCGGAGCTGTTCAAACTAGTAGTCAGCTGTTCCAGTTGCTGGGTAAAGTCCAATACGTGTTCGGAAATCTCTATCGAATTCTCCAAATCTGGAATATCTTCCAGATCGTCCAGCGGGGCAATGTCCGTCACATTGTTCACCGACATGAGCGAAATGATGCTCTGCATGTCCTCGTCGGTTGCCTTGCCTTCCCGGAGGAAGACGCAACTGAGTGTCACTTCCAGCTGTGCGGACATGATCTTCTTGGAAACGGGCCTCATCTCCAGCAGGAAGGTCTGTTGCGTCGATTCGATACTGGCGTATTTGCGCATGTTGATCGTCGCGGAGGCAAGCAACCGCTTTTTACCCATCTGGGAAACATCCTCCAACACGAAAGTCCAGTCTTTGTCCTCCAGCTCGTGCGTTCGGATATCTTTGAAGAGGGTCACTGCGATTGTGTGATTATCCGGCATCGGCCAGGCCATTGTGCTGCAAACGGGATTGACTAGGTCCGGTTCCCAGGCCATCGGATTGGAAACGACGCGGCGGGACCGGCGGGTCCATACCACGTGCAAACTGTGCGGTCGCCTGGTGGGATGGAAAGAGAGGTATTGTTGATTAGTGTACTGTTAGAAGGTTCCAGAAAGTGTCAACAAAATCGTAATGACTAAACCCCAGTTAACCACAGTTTACGGCTGTAGAATGTAATCGAACAAACCGGTAGCCACCATCCAACCAATCACTTGTCTCGAATGCGGCTCCACTCAAAAGCAGAATCAAACTGAAGTATTGGTCTAAATTCAATATTACGCTGTATGAAGGGCCAAACACGGAAAATAATAAGGTCTTTTTTACACGGTTTGTTTTCGGCGATAACTCCAGAACGGAACAACTTATCGAACTAATTTGAATCACATTTTACGTTTTGGGCAAAAATTAATCATATGGAAGTTTATCAAAAATAAAACACATTTTTTGGTGTAAATACTCAAAATTTTTAAAACTGTATTTTGACCATTGCATGGGAAGGTAAAATCATTTTCAGAACTAAGTATTGAATCCTTCGAAGTCATTTTTTCATAGTAACACAAGAAATAGACCAGGTCTAAAAATTTGTTTGTATAAAGCTTTGCATTAAAACAAGCGACTAAATGTTCCGATCTTCCATCCGATTAACCTGCCACCTGGTGGTCGGTCCATCGGTCAGTAGTCAATATATACTAGTTGCCTATAGCGGATCCGGTTTGTGTAGTCGTCAAACATGGTCAAAAATGAAAATTGGCATGTTTATGGTTGTTTTTCGGCGTTCCAGAGGGGGGAAGGGGTTTCGAACCATCATACAATCATTGCCTTCAAAACCCCTCACATGCAAAATTTGGTTCCATTTGCTTGATTAGTTGTCGAGTTATACAGAAATTTGTGTTTCATTTGTATAAGAGATGTTTTGTAAAAAGGAGGACGGAAACGACCACATGACGGGTGGCTACAGGTGCCCTGTATATAAAAAGGCGACAGCAGGTCGGCACTAATGGAGGTTACCCAAATTATCCCTAATCATTACGACACAGCACAGCAATTTTTGTCAACAACAGAAACAAAATGTGACGTCGCAATCATTGCGGAACTGTATTGTGTTCCTCCCGATAACGGAAAACTGAGTTACAGATAGAGCAGCGATGGCTGCGGTACAGGTGATGGGCCGATTCCCAAGAAGTAGTGTCCAGTTCATACGAAGGGCCCGTGATCATCAAAATCAACAGGATCCTTGTATGCAACTGCTACGCACCCCCATGGTGAACTATGGAGCAGTTTCACCAGATGCTGGATGCATTCACCGAATAGCTAATCTGAAGAAGACTGGTCATCATCGAAGGAGACTTCAATGCTTGGGATGCGGAGTGGGGCAGCTAATGTACCAACACTATGGCAAAACTGGAAGTTACCCTATCGAACGTATGTTCCGCCAGCAATTTTCGCAGGGATGGTCGTGAATCTGTCATCATTGTTACCGTCTATAGTCCGTCGCTGATGACAAATATGAACTGGAGAGTGTGTGAGGAAGATACCCATAACGACCATCTGGCTATCCGGTCTAGTATTAGCCAGCGAAATCCTGTCGCAATACGAAAGACTATTAGTTCCGAGCGCACGTGGAAGACGAGGGTTTTCGACAAGGAACTATTTGTTGAGACCTTTCGGTCCGACAACGAACTCTCGAACCGAAACGCGGACGATCTGACGAATACGTTAGTAAAGGCATGCGATGCAACCATACCGAGGAAACTGGAGCCGAGGAACAAGCAGCGCCCAGCTTACTGGTGGAATGAGCAACTCAGGATCCTTCGCGCTAGTTGTCCCATAGCCAGAGAGCGATGTCCAGAGAGCTAAGACCGCAGCAAACAGAGAGGTTCCGAGCGGCCAGGACCGAATTAAATGAGGGATAAGACTGAGCAAGACGAACTGCTACAAGGAGCTGTGCCGAGCCGCTGATGTTAACCCCTGGGACGACGCTTATCGTATTGTTATGATGAAGATAAAAGGCCCAACAATGGCTTCAGAGCTATGTCCAGCAAAACTGAAGGCTATCGTAGATGGACTCTTCCTGACGCACGAGCCATGTACACCGTATGGCGAGGAAGAGAGAAGTAATGTTGAGGGCATGCAAGTCTTGAATGAGGAGCTCGTGGCAGTGGCGAGAGGGCTTAAGGTGAGAAAAGCACCATGATCGGATCAAATCCCTAACGTGGCTCTGAAAGTGGCCATTCAGGCATTTCCGAACATGTTCAGGGATGTGCTATAGAAAGGTCTAGATGAAGGTCATTTCCCGGACAGGTGGAAAATACAGAAACTACAATTGCTGGCGAAGCCAGGAAAGCTTCCGGGGGATCCAGCATCGTATAGGCCAATATACCTGTATGATACGCTCAGGAAACTCCTGGAGAGGATCATCTTCCTCAGGCTGACGAAATTTACCGAGAGCGAGCACGGGTTATTGAGGATGCAATTGGCTTTCCGGAAAGGAGAGTCTACGGTGGATGCTATTCGGACAGTGGTCGAGACAACCGCAAAGGCGTCCAAGCAGAAGCGGAGAGGCGATCGCTACTGCGCTGTTGTAACGATCGAGTAGGAGCTAACTGGCTCTATTGTAGCCAACTGCCCAAGACCATCCACGAAGTAATACCATAGGGCAGTCCCGTCGGGGGGTTCCGATTGTGTAACAAGGAAGCGAGTTTTAGTGGGATCAGAAGTCGGCCTTTTCTCAAAGGTCAACCCTGACCCACACTCTGACACAGGGCACGATGACCTCTGTGTTTGGTCGTTCCATGAGGATTGCATAAAAAATTAGCAGACAGACAGACACAAATACATTTTTATACACACACTAGCTGAACCCGATGCGAGCGCTGCTACGCTTGCAACTAAAAGAATCAAATTTTAATAGAACTGGTACGTTTATGGTTGTTTTTTGGAAAAAGTTTTTTGGGTTTCATTTTATGGGAGGTCTTCTCAAACCACCATTTCCTTAAAAACCCCCCATATGCAAAATTTGGTTCCATTTGTTTAATAAAATCTCGAGTTATGCCGAAATTTGTGTCTCATTTGTATGAGAGCCCCCCTTCTTAAGCGAAATAGTGGTTTCAAACAAGCATAAGAAGCTTCCCCAGCCCCAAAACCTCTGCATACAAATTCTCACGCTGATCAGTTGAGAGCTTTCCGAGTCTATAAGGGTCAGACAAACAGAAATTCATTTTTATATGAATAGAAATCCTACCTCCAAAAACCACCATATGCCAAAAGTAGTTTCATTAGCTGGATTAGTTCTTGAGTTAGGGAAGGTCCATTAATGATGTCACGCAGTAAGGGGGAAACGTGACAATTCATACAAAAAAATTTGAAGGTCCATACAAAAATCATGACAGGGGGGGTTAGGAAAAGTCACTTTTTGCGTGACATAATTAATGGACGTTCCCTTATGTAGAAATTTGTGTTTAATTCGTATGGGAGCAATTTATAAGGGGGTGGGGTCTTGAACAGCATTAGAAACTTCTCTTGCATCCAAAAACCTCAACATGCCAAATTTGGGTTCATTTATTTCATTGGCTCTCGAGTTATGCAAAAAATTGTGTTTCATTTGTATTGGTGCCTCCCCATTCCAGAGAGGGGAGGGATCTAAAACCACCATAGAAACATTTCTTGCTTCAGAAAACTCTCACATGGTAAATTTGTTTCCTTTGCTTGATTAGTTCTCGAGTTATGCAGAAATATGTGTTTCATTAGTATGCGAGCTCCCCCTTTCAGAAAATGGAGGGGTCTCTTACTATCTTAAGAACCTTCCCCGGTCCTAAAAACGCCTGCATACAATATTTCACGCCGATCGGTTCAGTAGTGTCTGAGTCTATAAGGTTCAGACAGACAGAAATTCATTTTATATATATATAGATAGATATACAAGGATCGATATCATTCGGCCTACGTTACTGTGTTACTCACATTTGAAATCTGTGGTAGGAAAATAATGCATTGAGTGAATTTAGTATGCAAAACGTAATTATAAGATATCAACGTTTAATTGTGTTATTGTCTTTTTTGTAGGTATCGCACTGGTAGCAGGCTCTTACTTTTAATCTGTACTGGACCCTTTTATTGGTGCAATTCGCTTTTATGAGCCTCTATTTTAAATCAACACACAGACGCTCCTAAGCTAGGGTGCCCATTTGGTCACTGTTTTTATCGTGAGGATTCAAATAGTTTTAATAAAATTGATTCGCTATTATGTATTGTGTATGTTCTTGTCTATTACTACCACAAAAGTTCAACTCAGTGGACGCAGTGGTTCTACGCCCCAAGAAAAAAATATTCTTGTCTATGTTGATTTTTCGTCAGTGTACTGTGTATTTTTGTGTCATATTCATATTTATTCATATTCATGTTCATATTTATTCATAATAATGTGTACGTGATTATGGTCTGTTATTGTGTTTGATAGATACTGCATTTCTATTTGTTTCCTGTATTAAATTGTATTTGTTTACAACCACGTCTCATGTGTTCGACATCCCCTTGCAATGCTATATATTTTTGTGAAGAGCTTACTTCAATGATGTGCAGCCACATACTTACTACCTAAACCTAAAATTCTACAACCGCTCGCGTCCATGCAAACATCATGCAGACCAAGGTTAGTATGAAAAGGTGAAGAGAAAGAAGATTTTAGTATTTTATAGCATATGTGAGATTATTGGTGATATTCTCACAAAGACTCTTCGAAATTTTGAGTCACAAACCATGAAGCAAAAAAAAATGCTTGGCTAAATCCTCATTTACAGCTTACGCTTCAGCTTGGGATCTAGTTGGTTTCCAAGGGGTTAATACGAAACGACCGTATGCTATTGTACATGACTCACCTAACACTGCTACTGATATAAGCCACATGGATAGATTTATTCTATTGCTTCTAATGGTGTTTCCTAAGCGGGCCCTCCGCGTCCCTATCTCGAATATACATGCTCTTTATATTGAAAGTAAGAAGTCTAAGAGTGAATGGCGGCATAATCCGTCAGTATCACACCTAATGTTAGTGCCTTTATATAAACGTTCTACGACGTGGCAGTGACAAAATGACAAGAATATGTGATACTTTAAGTACTGGTCAAGTTTTTTCGTCTCACAGACATGTTTATAGCATGAGATAAGCCTTCTCATCGTCGACATGGTGAAAACTTTGACCCACAAGAGGGATGACTTTAATTTAAGACACTATAAAAGCAAAGGTAACCATTACAGAGAAGAATTGTTCTATGATCACAAGGCCACTGGCCTCCCTAAGCGGACCCTCCGCGTCCTACTCCTTTAGCCCATAATTCCTTTTCAGTAACACTTCACGATGACCCTTGTTCAGTTCGAAAGTTCTGATCCAAAGCTAAATAACACGTTGTAATTTGCTGATTTTCTGTCAGATATGAAATACAATTGTACTAAGCCTTAATGTATAAATCTTTGTCCACTTCTGTAGTCTAGTTACCAAATGCAATTTTTCGATTTGAACTCCAAAGCTAGATTCCTATCTCAGGCGAAGGACTAGTTGTTCTGAAGGGAAGATTTGAAATTGCAACTGAAAACTTCAAGAACGTTTTCTTTCACAAATAAGATGAGTACGACTGCTTGGAACACACTAACACTATTTCTTACAACTATGGGCTTATGTAGCCGAAATTATTTACAAAAAAAAAAATACCTGTAAAGAAATGATTCACATTTCTCCTTTCCCTCATCCTCGTGATGCTGCCTGTATATGCTATTTTCTTCTATTACTATTTCCTTGCTCCTACTCTACGCATGCAGGCTTCAGATCACGTGATTTGCTTATCTGCTACGACGGATAGGCATCGGAACGATTTATCGTTTTATTGCTTTATGACGGTTATCAAACGGTAATAATCTCTGTAGAAATTCCCTGAAGTTCTCTGAAGAATTTCCCCGAAGTTCTCGGAAGAACTTCCATGAAGTTCTCTGCAGAACTTCCATGAACTTCTCTGCGGAACTTCCTGAAGTTCTCTGCAGAATTTCCCTGAAGTTGTCTGCAGAGCTTCCATGAGGTTCTCTGCAGAACTTCCATGAAGTTCTCTGGAGAACTTCCCTGAAGTCCTCTGCGAAACTTCCCTGAAGTTCTCTGCCAAACTTCCCTGAAGTTCTCTGCAAAACTCCCTTAAGTTCTCGGCACAACTTCCATTAAGTTCTCTGCGAAACTTTTCTGAAGTTCTCTGAAGAAATTCTCTGAAGTTTTCTGCAAAACTACTTTGAAGTTCTCTGCAGAACTTCCTTGAAGTTATCTGCACTGAAAGTTAATTTTAGTTTATATTACACAATCGAAAGTAATACTCACTAATCCATTCGTTGTTTTCAGCAACAAAACTGATTTGTTGATTTTATGACGATACATTCGTAATTTATTGCACGCGCAACTGTCAAAAGCACGAAGCTTTTGTTGACATTCGTACATTGTACGGAAACAATGCAAAGAGCTAAGAATATTTTGTCACAAATTAAAAAGAAACGTCTCTCTGGTGGTTACATGAAGGACTGACAGATCTACTTTATCGATTCAAAATGTAATTGACAAAAAAAGAGCAACCACGTGGAATTGTCCAGCGTTTTTTTTATTGTTGCAGACATGGGGTTCGAACCTGAATATTTGGAAAGTGTTGATTCTTAATCCGTGGTTGATCTCACTAGGCCACGCTGACTCGTGAGAACAATCTTGATTAATGAGCATGAAGTTATAGCTCACGACAGCGCTTTGATTTTTATTTTGGGATGGATAAATTATTTCCGCCCATACCAGCAGCAACACCATCATACATGAGTACGGTATAAAAGAGAAACAGCGATTGGCTGTTCATCACGAAGTTCATTTCGTGCATTTTACAAAAAAATGTAATGATAGAATTTTACCAGATAAAAAGCATTATGAATGTTTCATACAATATACGAGACATTTGTTCTATGTACAAAATCCATGTTTACGAAACGCATGAAAGCTGCTTTACGAAAATAAATTTTCAGTGTATAGAACTTCCCTGAAGTTTTCTGCAGAAATTTGTGAAAAAAAAACTTCTCTGAAGGAGTAACCCGATGTTGTCAGAAGAACGTACCAAAAATACCAATATTGGGGTAATCATCTTCTCATGTATATTTGCGATAAACATTCATTACATAGTTCACAGGCAGACCAGTGCCACACAGTTAAAGAATTCGGAATTATGAAATCGGCCATCAGGTCAAAAGATCACGATTACTCGAATAAATTTTCTAAAAAACAATAAATTCATAGGGAAACGGAACCTATTCTCACCGTAGTACATATATCCATCACATTCTGCAGCCATCCAACTTCAAACGTAAAAAATGTTTAACTTCTCCAATTAATGGACGCAGGAACCAAGAATATATAATCCTGGCAAATAAAATTAGGTCTTGAATATAATTAAGAGCTACAAAAACGTTTCGGAGACTTAAATTTCGTAAAAATAATGTGCAGTCAGATTTTCAACACAATTGCTTACCTTTGCACTACAAATTCGTCGTATTGATCTAACCGTACTAGGGAATATACTCGAGCCAGACCCCAAGTTTTCTCTTCAATTGCACTATATCCTCACACATTTTCGGTCCGTAATTGCACAAACCATAAAAATCACACTCCACTTATTACACTAGCCACACTAGAATCTACGAATACTTGATAAAATACTAGAAAACTATGGGATTAATTTTCACAATAATATAAATACGCTTGCACCTATTCTGAACCGTGTTTACCATCGACGTGATCGCTTGATGTTGCACTGCTCACATACTGTATAGCATACACATCAACGCTAGTGTGCGTGTTCAATCATTCATAGAGCATTCTATGCCCCGCGTTGTGGTCAGTCTTGTTGTCAATATTCTCATGGGAGAATAACAAACAAACCCTTTCATATTGTCTTGGTTATATGCATGCTACCCAATACACGTGAAGTGCTGTCAAATGATCTATTTCATTTTTGGGTGTAGTAGTGAAGAGCGTTAACTTGTTTGTATTTTTTTCTTGATTAAAATCAGTACGATTAACATATGTACACAGATGGGATTAATGTTTTTCGTCATATTATTAATATAGGTACATAGCAGTTTCAACTTTTCCGTATTAAATTGGAAGAAAATTATCAGAATCGGATCTTTTGTGTGTTGCTAAACGATTAACGGTAAATGGATGAATAAATTGTGAATAACTTGTGTACTCAGTGTTCGGTATTCAGTGCATATTCACCGATTTCCACTGGAGGTCTGCTTATTGAGCTCAATATAGGTACCGCTTCCCTACATGGTCTAGAAATCAAAATATAGATATTACAAAAAGTCCTCATGAAAACTAGCACCACGTAGCGGACTAATTCTGTTCTAATGTGTACACTATTCAAAAAGCTCTGACGTCTCGAACATCTTTTTTGAAGGGGCCATCTTGCTATATTTGAATAATCTCGAGATCCAGAATATACAGTAAGCTTACAGGCACACTAGCGCCACGGAGTGTGATAATTCTGAACTGTTGAGTTGAGCGTCTGGAATTTTACAAATAACTTTCCTGAAAACAGTAAATTTATACAGGTAATATACAAAGCGAACATGTACACTAGTGTCACGTAGCGGACGAATTCTGAACTAATGTTAACACCATCCGAAAGGCCTCACTCAACCATACATCTTTGTCCAACAGGCCAACTTGCTATATGTCAAGGATCTCGAGATTCAGGTTATGAAGTAATTTTACATGCACACTAGCGCCACGGAGTGAGATAATTCTGAACTTTTAAGTTTACCATCCGGATGGCCTTGGTCTACTGAACAACTTTGCTAAAAGCAATAATTTCCCATATACGAAGGATCACGAGATATGTTCAGATGAAACAACAAAGGTAAATGTCCATTTATCATTTGAGACTACCATCAAGGGATTCCGCGCATGTCGGGGAGTTTACTGTACTTTGCTGTTTTTTACTAAAATATGCTGCATTTCAACGGTCATAACTTTTCTGGTGAAGTCGGATCGAAACAAATTCTTCTGCAAAGTTGTTTGCTAAAGTCTGATAAATTTCTTCGGGCTTCTGGAGCATTTACATTTAAGCTGAGGCAGTTATTTGAGTGGTTCTCAAAATATATCAAAATTTCAATGTTCGATGCCAATTTGTGAAGAAAAATGCAAATCCCATGAGTTCAAAATACGATTGGTTGGATCCGGTTGTTTTAGGACCTAAGCTGACGGAAACTGGCATGGAGCACTGGGTCTAAAAATCTCTGTAGACCAGTGTAATTTTTGATTGTTGAAATGATAGTCGCAAAGATTTCCAACTGATGTTAATATCTTGAAAATCTATCGAGAAACAATTAAATTAAGTTATAAGCGGTCGAGTTATTTCCAGAGTGGCCACACAATCTTAATTTAAAAATTCCCGCATTTTTCCCGAATTTTTCACGCATTTTTGCATTATTTTCCCGGCTGGGAAGATGAGGTAATATATATTGCGTGTTGCACGAAATTCGGATGACTTTTATTCAGCTATCTTTCTTCCTGCTTTCTGACCTCGTGCACAAATCTTCTCAAATAGCATTTGTAGTTCATTCTAGCACCTTACTTCCTCGAACTCCTACAAGTTCCCTGAACTTCGAAGATGTTCTGTATACTTCTAGCAAGTTTCATGGATTTCTGGACAGATCTCTGAATTTAAGGGAAGTTGGCTACTTTTCTGGAAAGTTCCTTGAACTTTTTGGAAGTACCCTGAAATTCTGGGAAGTTCCCTGAACATCTTGAGTAGTTCTATGAACTTTTGAGAAATCCCCAAACAAATCTGATAAGTTTTCTGAACTTCTGGGAACCTTCCTGAATTTGAATAGTTGCCATAACTTCTGTGAAGAACCCTCTACTTTTGGGAAGTTCCCTGAACTCGTGTGAATCTCCCTGAATTTATGGAAAATTTCCTGAATTTCTAGGGAACAATCTGAATTTAGAAAAGTTGCCTGAGGATCCAAGAAAGAACCCTTAACTTCTAGGAAGTTCCCTGATTCTCAGGAAAGTTCCCTGATTTTTTGGAATGTTCCCTTAACATCAGGGAGACTAACAAAACTTCGGAGAGGTTTTCCGAGCTTCTGATGAGCTCCCTGCGTTTCTAGTTCACTGAATTTATACGATTTTTTTTTAATTTTTGGGAAGCATTTTCGTTCATCAGTTTCTTCATCTTTTCCGGTGTTGGGGGCAGCAACAGCTGAAAAAAGTCTGCAGAAGTCGAGTTATTAGTACGAGACACTGAAGAAGTCTGCACATTGTAGACGAAATACGCGTATCTGTCGAAGATAAGCAAAGGTAGTAGGAATTAAATGGAGAATACTAATTTTTCTTCTAATTTCTAGTTGAAAAAAGTCGTCAGTTGACTCTAGTTGTCGCATAATGTCCAGGAACATCTACCTTGGCATGTTGAAACGAAGCAGAAAGTGTTTCTCGTTATAGGTTGGCGTGTCGCTAAAATACTCCTGGAACAGCTTCTGATAACCGAAACGGAAATCACGGTTAACACTGGGGCGTTTTTCAGGACGGACTCTCTCGGTTTCGACGCATGTTTTTCCGCTGCCAAATTACAAATCAGCATTATCTAATATCGTTTAAATGAGATGCATGCATTTACACACTCATATATCCATCCATATAGCAATGAGCTATCTTCTTCAGCAATGCTGGATTTGCAGAAAAAATCTGCTTCAATCCGATCGTTGGGCTGAGTAACCGACAAAAACGCTACTCAAATCATTTGAAAAAGGTGTGAGTATGGTTCCTTCCATAAGACAAAAATTCCCTATGGTTTTTGAAATTCCCGACTTTTCCCCGCATATTTCCCGATGATTTTGGATTCCCGCATTTTTCCCGCATTTCCCTATTTTGAGGAGTTTGTAGCCACCCTGTATTTCAATTTTTCATGCCGGTCGCTGTTTTTCAAACTATCATTTGAAATTCTAAATAAGACGTATTCTACTTCAAGAATATAACGACTTAATTCTAAAAGCTAAACCTAAATTAAACTTAAACTATTTGTACGTAACTGTTGACTCAGCCAAACCAATTTACCCCGATCACGGATGCCACCACTCTGACAGTCCGACGACTTCGGTTTCGGTTGGTCGGGGTCATTCTCCGCGCAAGGCCTCGCCAAACCCGTGCCGTTCCGCTCTGTCCCGTTCGGTCGATCGATCGGCCAGCAGCCTTAAATTTGAACAAGGTTGAAAAACACTCACTGCCGGCTTCTCGGTGTGATTTCACACGTGTTGGGGGAAAACACTGCTCAAGTTCATCGAACATACTGCAGTTAGAGATCGGAAAAACCGACTAGCGCAAATGCGTTTCACTCTGGATTCAATCCGTTTTACTTAGGTTCGAAATGATGTACTATAATTGGCATTATATTCGGCACCGTGTATTACGTGTAGGGTAGATGTTCGTGTAATGGCAAGACCTACTTTCAAATTATTGAGTGTGGAATACTACACTTAATCAGTTACTTTGTTAATGGGTATTTTTATATGGTGGATATGAAAATTTATCAATAATCCATAAGCAACAAATTTCCCCCTCCGGGCAGTTTTAACGTTTTTTCCAGTTTTCATCCGATTCGACAGCAATTCGCAAAAAAAAACTGCCGCTGCCATATCGCATTGCTCGCTGGTCCGCTGTTCACACATGTAGGTAGGCAAAAAGAAGTGGTAAACCTCGCATGCAGTATTAATTTCCAATGATTACTCAATCAGACTGCGATTGGATGAATTTTTCAAAGATCGAAAAAATAGCACCATGTTCCGAAGCGTGGAAACCGTAAATCAGAACTCGAATGCAAACAGCAAAAAAAACAACGAACCCAATCATCGGACTGACGTGAAGCAAAGCGAATGAATCGGCGGCGCACATGTCGGGGAAAAGAACAAATCGAAAGCGAAAAAAAAAAGAAAGCAACAATCAGATCAATACAAACCAACTGTGCTGAGGCATCGCCATCGCATCAAAACAGCAAAACAATTCCATCAACGATTTTCGCCCCTCTCGCGTTCGGACCGGAGAACACTTGGCATCGTCGGAGCGGTTAGCCGAACTCACTTCCATCGTCTTGACATTTTCCTCAATCAATTAACTACTTCCACATCTACAGAGGCAAGTCAGAACCGCCATCATCATCATCATCATCAGCCAAAAATAAACCATCGCTCAGAAGCAATAACTTGAATGCGACTTAACTAATAACTATAGGGGATAGCGGCCTGCCTAATAGGCAAACAATAACAACGGCCTTGAACTGGCATCGGTCGGGCAGAATCTCTCCGACCCGAGAGTGTTTTTGTTTTCCCACGCATTAGAGAACTTCTGGATCAACAATAGGGGCCATCAACATTTGAGCAAACACTTTGAGCCCGTTTTCTCAGAAGCCTGACAAAATCATCGTGTGGAAACTATCCTACATGGTGATGGTATTAGTCACGTGGGTGGCCTACGCTTTGCGAGGAAATAGGCTCAGAAGTGTTTGTTTACAAATGTTGATAGGCCCTTTTCTATTGTTGATCCAGTCTTGTCTATACACGGATACAGATCAAACAGTTTGTTGAAGATGATTAGCGAAGTGAGCAATTCTCGCGAACCCCAGTATGCGCAAAACGAAAACAGAAGTGGCGCGGCTTCCTCCGAAGTGAGGTGTGTGTAAACAATCCTCTGACCTATCGATTACATTGCCTAGAGAAGAGGTAAATGCATCACGGACACGAACGGTAAACAATCAACCCACCCGGCCTAGAAGTTAAGAACACATTCTCGGTCGGTCGGTGGCAGGTTGTGTGTTATTTTGCACTTCAGTTGCTTCGGTGCGGCCGGAATTTGCTCCTATGTAGTCATTGGCACGAGTCGTCCCGAAATTGGCAGAAAACCGACAACACTATCGTTTAGAACTAATATGTTTCAGTGTTGGTATTTTATAGTCTGGGCTTTCCGGTTTTCTCCATTCTAGAGGCATCTCGTGCCCGATAGTGGAACCAGTTCCGTGAATTTCAATTTCAAAAGACGCTAAGTTTAGTAAATTAGTATAAAGTAATTTACATATTCTCGCCAGGGTAGGCAGAGTCTATCCAGGTAACCAATAAGCAATTCCAAAGCGTCTCTACGGCAGCCTATCAAGCATTTAAGTCACTTTAAATGCAACATAAATGCCGTATTTGGACCAATATACGGCTGCTTTACAGCAATGCTACACTCAGTAGCAAAAAAAGCTGAGCAAAATTTTGCTTCCAAAAAACTTTCGATAACTTTGTCCATTATCGATATATTTGAAACTTGGAACTTATCATAACATAAGTTAAAAAAGTCATTTTTGGACATACCAATTTTAAAAATCCGTATATCGGTGAAAAATTTAGGTAGCATATTAAAAATTTCTCCATGTCCATGGCTTAAAACAATACAGAGATTGATGTGGACAAAATTTGAACTGTTTCCATAAAGTGGTTTGGACTACAGCTGGCGTAAAAGTTGACGCTCCAACATGAGTATTTCCCTTTGTTACTCGATATTGACCATGCTGAAATATCAGTGCAAAAAAAAAGCCGAGGCGTTGTCATCATCAGGGGTGCGATTTTTCAGCAATTCAATGTGAAAGAGAGAATTTTTTTTTTCCAGTGTAAGAATATCGAAACTGACGTGATGAAAATGAACCATCAACACAATCAAAAGCTCCAGAACTATATGTGTCATTTTCATATTCGCACTAAAAACTATGAATGCTGCTGTGAGTCAGCTTGAGGTTCACTCATGAACCATGTTGATCTTTGTCACAGAAGCTCCGCGAAAGCTTAATTCATTCGGTGTTTTCTGTCACACGAGCATTCCATTCACTGAGATAAACGCAAGAGTTCGATCAGTATCAAACCAAGTTGATGAAATTTTCAAAAGCGGTTGTGACAAAAAATAGGTGTTCAATTCATACGCTATGGATCCTGAATCATTCTAGCCAAGAAAAAAGTGTCTAGGTAGCGAACTAGTGACCCGACACTCACCCAAATAACAGGTCAATACGTCCGCAGGGATGGACCAAAAGCCAGGTGCGCAATTGACTCTCGCAGCAAATGCACCTACAAACATGCAACCATGATCCGGCAACGCAATCCGTCATTTTTGCTCAAAGCATCCGAAGCGGAAGTTAATTTTTGTTTTGCTTCATTCGTTTGTCAACAAGCGCCAGCTGACCGTGGTTTTCGCCTGCTGTGTGCTAATATTCATTTATGTGTAAGACGTTTCCTGACTCATGCGACGATCAAAAATATGTAAGACAGTAAAGTCTAATGAGATTCTTCGCAATAAATTATGTCGAACTAGGTGTTGGTTACATTCATAGAAATGGTTGGCGATCAACATTTATTATATAATTAACCTTTAATGGTGTAAACAATTAAATTGACTCCAAATTTCAAATCCATTCCTTCAAACCTCTTGACATTCAGTACTTCGGTATGTACGCCTGTACAATATTAATATACATTTTTTGGTATAAACAAAAAAATCCTGGCAAAAATGTATTTCCACAAAATTTAGGTATGAAACCAATGAGTTTCCTAGTAACCTGATTTTCACTATGCTGATATGGTAATTTATTGTGTTAGATGATACAATTATAGATGGGTAGATGATACAGAAAAAAAAATACGGAACCAAATTTTACGAAAGATAATACAGGTATACCTCGATAGTACGTACATCAACATTCTCACTTTAAATCGAAATTTCATAGAAATTACTGATTGTATCTGAAATCTAATACAACCAAAAGAAAGAACATAAGCTGTTCTTTTTTATGGTCATATAAGATTGCAGATTCAATCAGTAGTTTCTATGCAATTTCGATTTAAAGTGAGAATGTTGATGTACGTACTATCGAGGTATACCTGTAATTAAAAATTACCTTAAAAGTAATCTTTTAGTGAATGTAACATTATCAGGAATCAGCACCTAAACATTGTTTAAGTAATATCCATTATTTCTTATTAATTGCGGCATTCGTTTTTCGATGGCACTGCGAATTGTGTTCCATCTGGTTGTAAGATTCGTGCAAAATAACTTATTTTTCAATACGACCCAAGTCACTCGAGCCAAGTGCTTTGAACATAGCACTTATGCTCTGCTGCTCTCTCAGTCATTCATTACTGAACTGATAAAACATTCCCATCAGTTTCAGTAAATCTTTCTGAAATTGAAAATGACTTCCAAACTGGGTAATGAACTCTAAAAGCTCGTGAATTCAAAATCAAATCAGCCTGGATAATGTTGAATGAACTAGCGAAAAAGCTTCCTGTACAGAATCGAATTTACACATTCAGAGGCTCTCACATAGAGTGAATGTGACTGACACACTGAAATTTTTTTCTTCAGATTTCATCAAGTGAAGATGAAAAATCGCAGCACTGGTCATCATACATGTATGGGCCGAATTAATAAGATGAATTCGCCTCGGCTTTTTTTTTGCACCGATAGTTCAGCATGGTACATATCGGGTGAAAGCGAGAAATACTCATGTTGGAGCGTCATATATGCTACCTAAATTTTTCACAGAAATACGAGTTTTTGAAATTGATATGTTCAAAAATTACTGTTTTCACATATGTTATGATAACTTCAAATTTATAAACTTTATCAGCATAAAATTTATCACATAAGGTCAAAACATTGCACTATGGTCCAGATCACGAATTTACGAGGAAACGTGCTTTCAGCGCCTGAACTTGAAACTTTACAGCAAAGTGATGTTCTACAACATAGTTTGTATCACTAATCCATTTTTTTATGTTAATTAAAATCAGGGTGGTCCCTATTTTCACGAGAATACAAAAACTAAGTTTTTTATTTGCAGAAATAGACGTTTACATTCTTGAGCAAAGTTGTAGCGCAAAAAATTTCATGGAATTTTCACATATAATTTTTTTTGTAGCTTGAAAATTGACCGATTTAAAGCAATTTTCGCTCATCAACTTAGGGTGTACCATAAAAAAATGGTTTTTTTTATCTAACTTTTTTATTTCAATTCTCACCGTACAGTTGTATTCCGACGAGTTCTATCAAAGACGCCTACTGTGGTATACAAACTTTGCCGCTAGCTTCAACAAGTCAATAGTTATTGTAGTTTTTCTCAAAATAATACGCCCTTTTCAAATGTTGATTTTTATGATTGGGGCAAACACAAAAAAAATTAAAACTTCAATAACTATTGATTGGTTTAAGCTAGCGGCAAAGTTAATATATCAAAATACGCGCCTTTATAATTTCTATAACGAAACAAAAGTTAACGATGGAAATTGAAATAAGAAAGTAAGGACAGAAAAACTTTTTTTTGTGGTACACCCTAAGTTGACAAGGGAAAAGTTGCTCTTAATCGGCAAATTTTCAAGCTACAAAAAATGGTGGTGAAACTTGAAATAGAAACGAAGGCTCATTTTTTTATGTTGATTAAAATTAGGATGGTTCACATTTTCACGGAAATACAAAAACTAACTTATTTATTTGCAGAAACAGACGTTTACACTTTTGGGCAAAGTTGTAGCGCAGAATTTTTTTTTTTTTAGCTTTAAAATTGACCGATTTAGAGCAACTTATCCCTCATCAACACAGGGTGTACCATAAAAACTTTTTTGCCCTAACTTTTTTATTTCAATTTCCTTTGTAAAATTTTGTTTAGATGAGTTGAAGAACTTATAAAGGCGCGTATTTTGATATATTAACTTTGCCGCTAGCTTAAACCAATCACCAAATGCTTAAGCTATCACAACTTTGCCCAAGAATGTAAACGTATATTTCTGCAAATAAAAAACTTAGTTTTTGTATTTCTGTGAAAATCGGGACCACCCTGAATTTTAATCAACATAAAAAATGAGCCTTAGTGATACAAACCATGTTGTAGAACATCACTTTGCTGTAAAGTTTCAAGTTTAGGCGCTGGGAGCATGTTTCCTCGTAAATTCGTGATCTGGACCATAGTGCATTGGTAATAGTGTTGTCAAAATTTCAGTCAAATATATTGATAATTGACAAAGTTACAGAAGGTTGAGAAACGCGTTTTTTGGAAGCAAAATTTTGCTAGGCTTTTTTTTGCTACTGAGTGTATGATAATGCTTCATTATTGCTATTTTGCATTCGAAATGCTTATTACAGGCTACAATCATTTAAATAGCATTTGCAATGTTACTTCACAGCACATAGCATTCAAGATGCTGATATAATGCTAATATAAGATCTCAAAATATTTTCAAAATGTTTACACCAATCGATCGGAAATATTAGTTGATTTTCATCCACCAAACCATTGAAAAATTCATAACTGCTAAGCCTTGCCTTAAAAAGTTGGCCACACAATCTTAATTTAAAAATTCCCGCATATTTCCCGAATTTTCCCGCATTTTTGCGTTATTTCCCAGACTGGGAAGATGAGTTAAAATATACTTGATTAATAAATATTTTTGAAGTTTATAAAGTTTTTTTTAGTAGCCGCGGGCTTTTTGCGTATTGCATAATCTGCTTTGGTCTCTTATATTGCTATCGAGAACACTTAGCTTTATATAAGTCATTGATCTTTCTAGTTTCTAGAAGCATAAACATCGAAGAAAAATAGTAAAGCAATCGAGTTTTTCGAATACAATGTGCGTGGCGTGCATATTGCATCAAGGACTTCGTGTTCTCAACGTTGTTGACAGTTCGTAGATAAATCTCTGAGCTCTTAAGCTTTTTTTCAGTTTGGTTAACCACCTGACATTTTCCATTTATTGAAAATCCGCATTTTTGTGCGACAGGATGAGCTAATTTTTAACAAATGTTGTCAATTTCGGCAGCTCCTTCTTGGAATGACCAATCAGTTCTAGCCAAAATTTGTCCAAACGATGTTCTTTTTTCTGGCATTGAGCACAGCTGCCCAAATTCTTCTTTTACTTTGTGAGCAACTGCAGCACTCAGATATTCATTATCTAAGAACGTTTCCAGACACAGAACCAGAAGCTTCAAGAAACCACAGTAAAAAGATCATAAGTCGTTGCGGAATGCCAAAACGTCTTTGTTGGAAATTTAAGCAAATTCTGTCGGTTTCTTATTTGCCGGTTCAGAGGCAAAACAAATCCACATTAAGGGCTAGAAGAAGATACTATTTCAATTAACGATTCAGCTTTGACTGTCAGTCGCTCGAGCTTAACCATTTTCTCCATAGCGGCTCTAACAAGTCCCGTCAAATCGTCGAAAAGAAACGAAGTCATAGGAGATTCAATCTGAGAAACGACTCGACCATTGCTGCAGACGTGAAGATAAAATTCAGCTTTGGTCCCAGCATCTTACACTTTGATCGGAACACCGACGAAATTCGGATGACTTTTATTCAGCTTTCTTTCTTCCTACTTCCTGACTTCTTCCACAAATCTTCTCGAATAATGCAACATTTGTAGTGCTCTTCTAGCACCTTGTTTTCTCAAGCTCCCACAAGTTCCCTGAACTTCTAAGGTGTTCTGTATACTTCTAGCAAGTCTCATGGAATTTTGAAAAGTTTTCTGAACCACTAGGAAGATCCGCAAAACTTCGGAAAAGCTTCACGAATTTTTGGACAGTCCTCTAAATTTATGGGAAGTTCTCTAATTTTGTGGAAAGTTCCTTGAACTTTTGGGAAGTTCCCTGAAATTCTCGGAAGTTCCCTGACCATATTGAGTAATACTATGAACTTCTGAGAAATACCCAAAAAAATCTGATAAGTTTTCTGAACTTCTGGGAAACTCCCTGAATTTCTGGATAGTTGCCCAAACTTGAGTGAAGAACCCTTTAGTTTTGGGAAGTTCACTGAGCTTATGTGAAGCTCCCTGAATTTATGGAAAATTTCATGAATTTATAGGAAACAATCTGAATTTCAGGGAAGTTGCCTGAGCTTCTAGAACGAACCCGTAACTTTTAGGAAGTTCTCTGAATTTCTGGAAAGTTCCCTGATGTTTTGGGGTGTTCCCTTAACATCAGGCAGAATAGCAAATTTCTAAGAAGTATACCGAGCTTTTGATAAGTTCCCTGAGTTTTTAGGAAGTTCACTGAATTTATACGATTTTTTCGAATTTTTGGGAAGCATTTTCGTTTCCAGCTGCATCGTAACAGCTGTAAAAAGACTCTAGATTGCATAATGTCCAGGAACATCTCCCTTGGCATGTTGAAACGACGCAGAAAGTGCTTCTTGCCATGTGACGTGTCGGCAAATTTGTTTTTCATCAGTTTTTCTATCTGGAAAATATAAAAATCATATGAGTTTGAAGCCTAATTGACTACCTAGAACCATCTGAGTGTGAAGAAGTTCAGGAAGAAAAAAAATGCCTTATTAATAGTGTAAAGCGATGGTGAAAATTTATATTACACTAGCTGAACGCATGCGACTAAATGAATGAAAAATTAATAGAACTGGCGCGTTCATGGTTTTTGTTCTGAATGAATCTGGTTAAAATATTTTCGTTTGCTTGTGTATGTTTACATTAATTGTTATGTTATGTATTCTCCGTGCGAGGAGTAACGATTATGATGTAGAAGGAGATGTTCGCTCATCACCATGAGGCACCAAGAGTGAACAACAATGTTTTTGGCTAGAATGAAAGATGTGATGAGAAAGTGTTGAAAGGTCCGTCAGAGTGCGGCAAGTGGGAAAATTAACAGATGTTTTTGAAAATTGAGCGAAAGGGCATGTATCCAATGGTACTCGAACCATGGACGTCAATCTTTGCCTAACATCCCACTGCGGGGTAGGTTGTAGCGACGGAACAAGTCCGCCACTTCAACAGGCAAAAATTGACGCATGGAAAGACGCTCATGTACCACTGTGGCTTGTATAGTTTATTCTTAGCGATCTATTGTGTGCACTCTGTTTACAGATGCGCACATGGGAGAGGTACTCTCTCCTTTTTTGGGTTTGTTTTGATTCGCAACGGTGGGGACCAGTATCGCATCGTTTCACGATGTTTCGCTCCGAGGTCTCTACGTTGGAGACGACGAGAAAAACTTTAGTGATCGTCAGTCGTTGCGAATCAAAACAAACCAGAAGGATCCTGTCCCATGTGCGCATCAGTAAACAGAGTGCACAAATAGATCGCTAGAATAAACTATACAAGCCACAGTGGTACATGGTTTTCCATGCGTCAATTTTTGCCTGTTGAATGGCGAACTTAGTCCGTGCTCAACCTACCCGCGGTGGAGATGTTAGGCAAGATTGACGTCCATGGTTCCGAGTCACCATTGGATACATGCCTGTCACTTTCGAAAACGTCTGTTAATTTCCACCTGCGACTGCAGACCTTTCAACACTTTCTCTTCGCATCTTTCATTCTACTCAAAAACATTGTTGTTCACCTCTTGGTGCCTCATGGTGATGAGCGAACATCTCCTTCTACATTGTGTATGTTATTCATACAAATTAAAGGTTTGTGTTATTAATTTAACCCTAGGACCGGTAGTTTCTACCAGTTTTGCTTTCTGCGTAGAAGCATTTCAAAGACAAACGAAGCCGTATCCGGTCAGTTTGTACGTAATTTTCTCTTGCATAACCTAAGCATAATGTAGCACTGAGAGTAACTCAACCAATTCTTGACTAAAAAGGGTTTCAAACTTCTATCAGAATATGCTTCTTACCCGAGAAATACACATTTTGTGTTTGAGTTGCATGGATAATACTCATGTTTGGTTCAATTGTCGGTTTCATTGGTTTGAGAGCCCTCCTTCCCCTCTCCATAGGGAAGGCGTCCCGAAACACCTAAGAAAAAAACCTGCCCAAAAACACCCACATGCCATAGTTGGTTCCATTTGAAGAACTCCAATTCCAAGAACTCGAGCTTTGCAGAAATTTGTGTTTCATTTGTATGGAAGTCCTCCCCTTCCAGGCGGGGAACGAGCTTCGAACCATCATAAGAACCTTCTCCGGCCTCAACAACCCCTACATATAAGTTTTCATAACAGTAGGTATGTTTCTCGTGTTTGGTTGACATTTGTGTCTAATTTTCATGAGAGCCCACCCCTTACAGAGAGGGGAGGAGTCTCAAACCTCCATAGAAACATTTCTTGCCTACAAAACCTCCATATGCCATATTTGGTTCCATTTGTATGATTAGTTCTTGAGTTATGCAGAGATTTGTTTTTCATTTGCATAGAATCCCACCCTTTCTAGAGGCAGGAGGGCTCTCGAACTATCATATGATGCTTTTCCGGACCCAAAAACCACTGAATACAAATTTGTAAAGCAGTAGGATTATAGTTTTCATGTTTGGTTGAAATTTGTGTTTCATTTGTATGAGAGCCCCCCTTTTTAGAGGGAGGAGGGGCTTTGAACCACCATAAAAACATTTCATGCCTTAAAAAATTCGTCCATTCCAAATTTGGTTTCATTTGCTTGATTAGTTCTCGAGTTGTGTAGAAACTTGTATGGGAGCCCTACTTTCCAGTGAAGGAAGGGGTCTCAAACCATCATAAGAACCTTCTCCGGTCCCAAAAATCCCTGCATACTAAATTTCACGCTGATCGGTCCTTCCGCTCGCGAGTTAAATCGTGACAAAAGAAACCCCAACTCATTTTTATAGATAGATAAGTTCCAAATCATGCTGCAAAGATGGCGCTGCAGTAAATATTTGTCAAATTAAGCTCTAGAGATTTGCAGTTTCCGGCAAAGCCACCCAACTGGCGCTATTGAATGCATTTCTCACGTCAAGGGTGACCACTGCACAGTAGCGGACAGCAATTGTGTGCGGTCCCAATGAAAATCCGGATCTGGCAGAAAGAAATGCTTAGTTTTCCTGCAAGCACTGTCCATAACGTTCTTATATCTTTGCCAATCCACCATCTCTGTGGCAAAATCTCGACAACTCTCCAGAGATTCATTTGGCAAAGATAGACTGCAGTGCCATCTCTGCGGCATGATCTGGAACTAATATTCTAATGTCAAAACACTACAAATGACTTACTGAGAAACTTTCTACAAGACGGAAAGTCTCCACAGCTAGTCTGGGATGTTTTGTATGCAATTCTGTTCACATCGAAATCAAAACCTCCTTCCTTTTGCAACAGATTCCCGGCGACAAATTTTACTCGAGCCAGGTTTTTCTACCACCAATGAATTTTTGAGACCATAACCTTTCAAATGGGGTACAAGCATTGTGTCTAGGTTGAAATTTCATAACCCTAGAAAGGGGTTGAAATGCGAGTCAATATTGACCCGAATGTCTTATATGTCAGTTTTTTAATACCCGAGGATGGTTAAGCGCGGAAAATTTGACGGCAAATCCGATCGAGTTCCGGCTGAGAGAAGCTTGTGCGTCAAATGAGCTGGTCTGCCCGAAACAAAACATTTATGTCGAGGGAGTTTTATGCCGATACCATCACCTTAAAGCTCTATCAATTTTCCATAGCAGTTTGGAAGTTTCTGGAAAACAAACTTCTCCTGTAGGCGCCGCTTGAATTGGATACGGGAATCATCACTTCGTGAAGCAGATTCTAGTCTCCTAAAAGATTCGAAGTAGGTATTAGTAAACGAAACTGGCTTTTACAATCCGATCATCTGATTGATTCCGTCGTTGATAAACACGCTTTCAATTCGCTCCTTTGGTCGTTAGACCTGACTATAATTCAGTTTCTCCAAAATCAATACGAACATGGACAGCACCCAATTATCCGCATCATCGTCGACTTTGTCCACCATCTTCATCTACTCATCAATAAAGCCCTCAAGTGCTTCCGAACATT
>JASCZW010010168.1:0-38177 GCA_034211315.2 Aedes japonicus | reverse complement strand
CGCAAAAATTAACGTTGCTAAATCGCCCGTTAGATATGCAACCTGCATTACAAAACTCTGTACACCACGTGTTGAATGCATCTGAAATTAAATCCCAGCCTTTTACCCACGCATGCGTGTTGTCTTCGTTTGCTGCTTCTGACCAGCAAATGGCCGTTCACTTTATTGCACTAATCTTCTGACTAACATTGATATAGTCTTTCCTTGTATTCTCCCATACGCGGGGTAACGATCTGTGATGATGTTGTTTTGAGAAGGAAATAATTTCTCATCACCATGAGGCTCTAGGAGTAGACAGCAATTTTTGCTAGAACAAAGATGTTAAAAGAAAGTATTGATCGTTAGCTCACGGCAGGCGGTGAAATTTTTTTTTTTTTTTTTACTTATTTATTTTCCGTCGGCCTATTTCCTCACATGGTGACAATCACCGACGCCAGGAAGACGACTCCACCACCTGGATCCTACCTAACGACTCATGACTATGAACCGGGACCAACGTCTTTACTTCCCTTCCGAAGGAAGACGTGACCAAGATTTTTTCGCCTCAGAAAAACCACCGACGTCGACTGGGATTGAACCCAGACCCACTGGGGTGCCAGTAGCAGTCACGCTTACCACTATACCACCGACGCCGGCAGCGGTGAAAATTGAATAGAAGTAGTTTTGAAATTGAGCGGAGGGCATTGTGAGGTAGTATTTCGAAACAGGTACACAATCTTTTACCAAGCATCCCCATGCGGGGTAGGTCAAGGCATGAACGAGTGCACCACCTTGACTGGTAAAAGATTGTGCACTTGATCGTGCTCATATACTACCGATAGCTTAAATCTGGAGCAACAATAGAAAAGGGCCTATCAACATTTGTAAACAAACACTTCTGAGCCCATTTACTCGCAAAGCGTAGGCCACCCACGCAAACCAATACCATCGTCATGTAGGGGAAAGTTTCCACACGATGATTCTGTAGGTTTGCGTGGTAGCCAGCGGCTTGCGAGGAAACGGGCTCAGGAGTGTTTGTTTACAAATGTTGATGGGCCCTTTTCTATTGTTGATCCAGAAATAGTTCTAACGAACTGTCTATTTGTACTCCCAAATCCCCTACATGGTAGAGAAACTATCTCCTGCTCCTTTTTGGGTTTATCAAATTTCAAGAAAACGATCAGAATATCATTTGAATTCACCTTAGCACTATGGAGCGGAAATTAAAAAATTTGCATCGATCTACTTAATGAATAACTGTTCCAGCACATCTGAAACATAAGCTAATATTCGATAAGCATTAAGCTTGCTGGTGCCAAAACGAGAAGAAAGCTCTTCACTCTGCATTTTTAAGTAAACAGCTACATACTTCTGCATGGTAGTCTAGACATGTAAACGCCAACTCAATTTTTATTACTTCAAATGGGCTTGTCACTTTTCACAAGTTAATAAATCAAATCGACCATCGACAGCAGCTCTCAAGTAAACAATCGTTTATATTCACACATGTACCCAACTTAACTTTCTCTTTGGTCGAACCGTCGTCTCCTTCATCGATTTTGATGGTGCATTGGAGCAGATAGTTACAGCTACTTTAGTTATTATCCGTTTAATGTCTCTACATTAATCACCCCGAGCAACAGCGGATACATTTCCAATTAGGCCGGACTCATCGAACAACCGGAAAATGCTTACTTTCATCACGATCGTGTTTGTTTTTCGGGAGCAATTAGCGTTCATTTCAATCCAAACCCCATTAACGGATATAGCAACCCGCACGATTTTCTTTATTCTTCTTCGAGGCTTTTTAACACTTGGCTTTAGCGATCGTTCCGCCGGCTCTCAACTAAGTGCGGATTGGATGCACTTGCAAAGTTTTTAACGGAAAGCCTTCGATAGCATTACCAATGCATGGATTTGCACATTCTGCTGCAAGTACTCTAACTCGAATCGAACCCGCCGTCTCCGGCTAGGTAAACAGTATGCCTTCACCACGACCACGCTTTTCGACCGGTTTGTAAAAATTCATGTCTAGCGCCTCTGCTAAACGACAACCCGGCGCGCGGCCACACCTTGTACCACCTTGTTTAGTACACATCTAGTTATGTCGTCGAATTAACATAGGCGAAGCGACCGGCAGCAGCGAGAGCGTCGATGTTATTTAGGTCAGTGTTGGGTCGTTGACTGTTGATTGCTCCGTTGCATCGCTCAGCCGTAGGCGGCATTTCTCTAGGTTTTGCGTGACTCACGAGACTTTTCATTCCAGACTGACACAATGTACAGGTCGGTGTCGGCTCATCAAGGGGCGAGGGGAAGCAACAAGATAATAGTTCTTGGCTTTACCTGTTCTTTCACAATAGTTGCTATCCGCTTTATTAGCGCCGGATGCGATCTTGTTGCCATTGATTGAAACGTTAGGTTCAACAGCCTTGCGATGCTGTCAATCTAAAGCTAAGAAGCTTACGACCAGACGAGTGGCTAGTCCAATACATGGTGAGAACTTGTTCTATAAACGGTACGATATTGCATAACTGTAATGTGAATTACCACCAAGCTTGTTTTGTCTCCTTGGAGCAAACTCGATAGGTTGCACGAACAAATTCACCCTTCTCGAGCCAGTATTCCCCATGAGTGTGAAAGAATTTATCAACAGCCAGGCAGAACGGCCGATCTCAGCTGATTCCGTTCTCCACAGCTGTTGTTTCCGCTGCATCATAGATGTTTTTATTTAATTTTCATCGGTCCACATGCCGAACAGTTAACTAATGATCTTCTTCGTCTTCTTTTTTCCCCCAATTGGGACTTTACGCCAGTTTTTGTTGTCATGTTCTTGCTGTTTTAACCCACTTTGGGAATAAGTCCAAATGGGACACTTACCAAAAAAATTATGAAACATTTCTCGTCTGAAACGACCGTGATATATTCACTCACTCGTATCACAACACTTGTGTAAACCTCTGAACTAATTCACCAACCATCAAAAGGAGGCCGGACCTTCACGTCGAAGCAATCAGTTGATGTTTTAATTTCTTATATCATCTTCGAGCGTTTTACAAATTTTTCGATAACACATACCGTTGCCGGCTCTTGTTGTTGAGCTATCCACGTGAGTCGAACCGGTCCGGAGGCCGCACTGGTTTTTCTCCGTGGGTGTTGTTTTGCTGAAAGTGTTCATGAACCCGAGCCGGCGCTACCGATCAGCTGTGCTATTCCGTAATGGGCGCAAACTAGCGGAATTCAATCACCAATTGTTTTGGTTTTTTTTTCGAATTACCTATAAACTAGGCACCAGCGCTCTGTCTGAACGGTGACAAGAAAAATGCAACATGAACGAATGGCAGAGGAAGCATAAATAAATAAATTCAGCGTGGTTCGGTTGTTGAACTCGACATCAGCTGCAGCGGTGGGCGCACGAGTGCATCACCAACGAGATGCAATCAGGCGAATAAGTTTAATGTGTACTTTTTCTGGATTAATTGAGCGCAATTACATGCCAGGCAGACTGCATCAACGGTTACTCGTGCCAACGCGAAAGAAAAAAATACAAGCTCATTAAGTAGATGTGTTGCATCAATTGGGATGGTTGTTCACATTATGCATGGTAGTTTTGTGGAATGATTCAGCGAAATGTTCAGCACGAGTACGATTTACTACCCGAGGTTGCTACCTTGTTATTGTCAGATCAGCTATTACACAGGAACGAACGAAGCGAACGAACGGAAAACGAACGAACGAAAAACGAACGAACGATGTGGGACTAACCAGCATCCTCAATGTGATGAACTCAAACTTCACTAATTACGTAGAACCTTTTTCGAAATCGTCGCATCTCTTTGGTCTTCGATACCATAGGCGTATCGAATTTCTCATATAGGTATGTGTCCCCGAGTCAGTCTATGTATGCAATGATCGATTACATTTTTTATTATAACTCATAAAGTTCTTAAGCTGTGAGAGAGATTCAACTAATTGGACACTTTCTAAGACAAGTTTGATAAGGCATTTGGTAGTATGAATCACGAAAAGTTACACAACTCTTTTTATGAAGTCAGAAAAATCGAGGGATATGGATTTAATGTCGGTCTAGAGACACCAAATTGGGTCTATTCATGGATGCAACTTCGTCCCATTCGATGGATTTATTACTAAATGTAATCTTTGAACGGTTTTTTCTCATTTTATGAACTAAGGCATTGCTAACTGTATTCGATTTACTTAAAACAAAATTTCACAAAACGAAGAAAGAAAAACTGCCTCGAAACAGTTAAGTGATGTTCATATATGATTTATCAGCCATTCAATAATGAAAACATAATAATTCACTAAACAATCATTTTGATCCTTCGGTTTCTATTTAGATGAGCTACTTGAACAACCCCAAACTCATACAAAAAAATATGTCCCTATCATTGGGTCTACAATTTGCTTGTAAAATCATTGTTATTTTAGCTATTTGACTACTAAGTTTGAAACGTATAGCTATTTTCTGCACATCCAGACTGCATTACTTGCTTTATCGGTTCAATTACTTAGATCACTTGAAGATCGTGTAGAACCTCTGTTCAGCTTAACCAGTGAAATCATGATGCCCTTAAAGTTCAAGAAATCGAAAATTACTTGGAGGTGAACAACTATAAGTTGATTAATATTGTCTCAATTGCTTTGGAGTACATCGGTCATCCTGATAGCAACATGATTTTGTTGATTATCGCTAAATTAATGACATATTTGGTACATAGGCCGAATGAAGGAGCAAGGCTAACATTACATCCCCTTACCCTACATAGGCGCAGGTTTTTGATTCTGTTAATAATGTAATTTGGAACCCGTAGAAAGCCTGCTTATTTCATTTCATTTTCATTTTCATTTTGCAGCGTTTGGTGGGTCAATCAGAGCGTAAGTCAATCCAAAGCCAAGAGTTAGGATAGGGTAATGGCAACCCTAGCAAAGGAAAATAACAAGCTGATATCATATAAGTAACAAGTTCTGTTATCCCAGTTATCGTGTTGATTTCCGCTGTTTTCGCATAACGAATTTAGTTATCACCATTGGCAAATTTTGTTATCATATGTTATCATTTTGAACACACTATTTTTTATGAACGTTATAAGTTGAATTGTAAAGCTATAAATATTTCCAGCATATTTGAACAAGAAACTTTACTTTTAATCAAAACATTTTGTTCAGTTATTAGCATGAGAATTTTATTTTAAATGGATACTATTACAATAAATTTGCTTACAATACAGGATTTGTTATCAAGTTGTTTGCAGTGATAACAAAATAAGTTATTATTATGATATTCAACGAGTATTTTTTTGTTATTCATTCTGTTATTTTGGTTGTTTATTCAGCCTGAATGATAACATATACAGTGATCAAAAAATGATAACCTGGTATCAAAATTTGTTATCAATTTGGTATAATACTACTCGGGAAACTAGTCTATGCGGACTATAATCTTGGCAAATAAAATTAGATCTTGAATATAATTGAAAGCTACAAAAACGTTTCGGACACTTAAATTTCATAAAAATAATGAGCAGTCAGATTTTCAACACAAATTCTTACCTTTGCACTACAAATTCGTCGTATTGATCTAACCGTACTAGGGAATATACTCGAGCCAGACTCCAAGTTTTCTCTTAAATTGCACTATATCTTCACACATGATCGTTGCGTAATTGCACAAACCATAAAAATCACACTTCACTTATTACACACGAGAATCTACGAATACGTGATAAAATACTAGAAAACTTTTAGGTTAATTTTCACAATAATTTAAATACGCTTGCACCTATTCTATTATTTCTATTACCGTGTTTACAATCGACGTAATCGCTTGATGTTGCCAAACTATTTTATTATGACTCTTATTCGAATGAAATGGGTTTGGCCGTACTTCAATATCACTTTTTTTTGTGGGAGTGCTACAAATCGCCCAAAGTTGAACTATTTTATTTCCACAAAGATTAAATAAATAATAACCTACTTCTAATTGTAGATTTTTTCAATATTTACCGAGAAATAAAATTCCACATTTAATAATATTGTTCCAACTCTGTTGAATTTGGTGGCACTGCTCACTTACTGTATAGCATACATATCAACGCTAGTGTGCGTGTTCAATCATTCATAGAGCATTCTATGCCCAACGTTATGGTGAGTCTTGTTGTCAATATTCTCATGGAAGAATAACTAACAAACCCTTTCATTTTGTCTTGGTGATATGAATGCTACCCAACATACGTGAAGTACTGTCAAATGATCTACTTCATTTTTGGGTGTCGTAGTGGAGAGCGTTAACTTGTTTATATTTTTTCTTGATTAAAATCAGCACGATTAACATAGAGTCTGCTTTGAGCATCGGCGGAGAACGGTCACATTATTTATTCTCTAAGTTATTTATTGATCGGTGGCGTGAGTGATCAAGTGAGCGAAGAAAAATAAAATGTAAAACTGCTTCCTGGTGATGCGCAATCGGGCATAGGATCTATTGTTCTGGTTATTTTTGTCCGGTGGCGAGAGTCTGTGTTCAATGGCGTCGTCGCGCGGTATGCATTGTTTCGGTAACGTATTGTTCCTTCTCGTGTGTGTGTCGTAAAAATTCGAGCTCTGCAGTCCGGGAAAAGATTCAACTTGAAAGTTGATAAACCGTGAAGAACCAGTTTATGTTCAAGTGTCCCGAAAGCGTCAAGAGAGAGTGAGAAACTGGAGGGACGCCTGCGGAGTTGGGTACGGGCGACTCGTGAGATAGTTAGTGCTCTCAAGGACATGGAGCAAGACAGGTAATTGTAACTCATTGTATTTCTATTAATAAAATTTATTTTTAATATTTTTGCGTCGACCATCAGTTTAATTGGTTGAATCGGCTGTGTCGACACTTCGTTCCGCAATTTATTGTTATCGGGCGTAGCGTTTTGTCTATTGAGCGGTTCCATATCATTTCAGCAACGAGTAATTTTCATATTTTTTGATTTGCATGAAACCTGCATACACGTTTTTGGGGAAGAAAAACGCCGTTTTGCATACTTGGTTCGCCATTTTGAATCTAGCCTTACTTATGAGAAGGGCCTATGAAAAATGCACATGATATCTTCAAAAAATTGTATCTCGGAAACGGTTTGTCCGATTGGTTTGGTGTCTTCGGCGAAATTTTAGACAATTGTTGGTGCTATATGGAGAAAATATGCACGGTAAAAAAAAGTTTGGTTTTTGTGTTTTGAACTAAAATATAGATTTTCCCTTAAAAGTTACATGTCAATAATTTTTAATTATTCTTTATGTTATAGCTGACTGAAAATGCTATCTAGTGCACAGTAGGTTGTTCTGGAGAAAATAGGTTACAATGAAAAAAATTAAAAAAAAATTACAATTTTCAAAAAGCTATTAAAAAAAGTCAAAAAGTTTGTCACTCTAATTTTATGAAAGACACATCAAATTTGCAAGCAAAGTACTTACGGTTACATTTTTCTAAGATGCACCGTTTAGAAGATATTACTGATTTAATATTGATTTTTTTGATAACTCAATAAGTTTTGGCCCTTTTCGGATGTATTCCGTGTTTTTCAGTTTCAAAAGTATTTTTTCGGAAAGATTGAAAAATTTTGAGTTAAAATGACACTGACAGCTTAAAGATTCGAGTGAAATTCTTCTGCCTTAAAAGTATTTTGAAAACAAGTTACAAAATCCCACTATCAGGAACAATGATTTCTTCCAGTTATTTTTGGTGTATTGTGTTGAAAATGTGCATTCAACTCTTGTATATTGCCTAACAGTTTAATCCATTTAAACTGGATGTGTTATATACTGTGCATATTTCTCTCTATTGCCGAACATCGCCACAGACTTTAAACCGATGAGACAACTCGATTTCGAGATACACCTTTTTGAGAACTGCAAATGCAAGCTCCTCAATTAGCAAGATTCAAAAGAGCGAATTAAGCTTATTTTTCAGGGATGGTGATTGTGCGCAATAAAAAATAACAGTATCAATAAACAAATCAACAGCGACTGAATCATGTCTTAGTTCTTCAGAAATTATAATGAAGCTAAAATGTTTAATTTGCATATTTTCAGTTATAATATATTACGAAAGGATGGATTGTGGCCTGGTTGCACGTTCCAATGGAGTGATTGAACTTCATCAGCAAAATGAAGCTGTAATTTTCATGAAAGTCACAAATAGCTAAAAATTCACCATCTTGCAAGTTTTGTTTTGTAGTTTTCAAAAAATTGGATTGTTCGGTTTTTACAAAATCATGCGGAATCAAACTTTCTAATTTTGACTTTGAATTTTTAACATAAGAATAATTAAAAAATTATTGACAGGTCACTTTTAAGGGAAAATCTATATTTTAGTTCAAAACACAAAAACCAAACTTTTTTTACCGTGCATATTTTTTCCATATAGCACCAACAATTGTCTAAAACTTCGCCGAAGACACCAAACCAATCGGACAAACCGTTTCGAGATACAATTTTTTGAAGATATCATGTGCATTTTTCATAGGCCCTTCTCATAAGTAAGGCTAGATTCAAAATGGCGAACCAAGTATGCAAACGGCGTTTTTCTTCCCCAAAACTTGTATGCAAGGTTTCATGCAAATCAAAAAATGACAATTACTCGTTGCTGAAATGATATGGAACTGCTCAGACTACACTATCAAATGTCCCACTCCGGTTCGTGGAATCACTCATCTATTGTTTCGATGTTGACCTAATTGTATAACACGTATGCGCGAGTTTGATACAAAGAGTATTGAGTACATAAACAAACTAACGACGAAAGTATCGTACCGTGTCAACAGATGAGGTACCAGTGGTCAGTACATATTTAATTGTGACCCAAATTGTTCGTTCGTCATGTGCTCGTCGGGCCACCCTATCTTGGAACAAATAAACCACTGTCCCATTTTTTTAAAGTGACTACAGCGGCATCCGTACTGTTGGTGTTGATCGGTCCAAGTTGGCTCTCAGGCGTTGAGATGAATTGACCTATTTTCCTAATGAAAAAAACACAATCACACTTTGTGAGTAGCCCGAATACCAACCTTACTGTTGGTTTAAATCGGTCAAAATCGAATTCCTCAGACATTATTAAAACACATTTTATAGTTTTCCCCAATGAAAAACTACCATCACAGCTTTGTGAGTGGCTCCAATAGCATCCCTACTGTTGGTTTAAACCAGTCAAAATCGGCTTTTCGCATTATTTAAAAATCACTTTGTATTCCCAATGAAAAACCACAATCACACTTTGTTGGTTTAAATCGGTTCAAATCGGATATCGGTACTAATTTTCATATATTTCACTTGACAGCTTGTCGTTAACCAAAACGAACCCTACGGCTACCCAATCATGTTATCCAAAATCCCAGTGATTTCTCGTGGGAGTTTAGAGGTGCTCTCGGCTTCCATTAAAGCGAGTATCACGTCAACATATTCCTACCCTTTCCTTACTTGACCTGCATTTGGACGGGGCCGGCGTCGGTATTGCCTTAATTTGAGATCACCAGTTTTTACACATTGAAGATGTATGTTAGTCCCAAGCCTCATCTGTTGGTTCCCTGTATAATAACAGCTGATCAGGCAATAACGGAGTAGCAACCTCGGGCGGTCAATCATGCTAATGCTCATGCTCATTAAAATCAGTACGATTAACATATGTACACAGATGGGATTAATGTTCTTCGTGATATTATTAGAATAGACACATAGCAGTGGCAACTTTTCCGTATTAAATTGGAACAAAATTATCAGAATCGAATGTTTTGTGTGTTGCTAAACTATTAACGGTAAGTGAACGAATCAATTATGAATAACTTGTGTACTTAGTTTTCGGTATTCAGTGCTTATTCACTGAATTCCACTGGAGGTCTGCTTATTGAGCTCAAGATAGGTTCCGCTTCCCTACGAGTTTTAATATAACTTTATAGTGATAACGCTTTTATAAACTGGCCGAATAGCACTGTATCTCGATTTCTTCTATGACTGAATTGACTGTCGGGATACGAACAATCAAATCTAGATTCAGAATTACTAAGTTAGTAATCGAAAATAAGTCTTTTATCTTATTTACATTCCGTTCCCACTTTTCTCGACTATTTGGATATCAAAAAAGTAGTCCGCTTTTGAAAAAAAAACTGTATCTAACAAAATATTTTAGAGAAAAAGTGAGTGTAAATCAAAAATACCTAATCCTTTTATGTAGTTTCTTCAATGGACATTTTATTTGAATATTGGATAAACGTTTGAAGTCGTCCATGGCGTTCACTGGGTTTATATGTATAGAAATACGAAACATTATTATGAAATAGCTAAAAATGGCGCTCTGCATTTGAAAAATTCAATTCAGGTAGAGGCAGGACAGCGTTCGCCAGGCCATTTAGTTTTTTGGTGTATATTTCTGACTTTTTATATAGTGTGGCCAAATCACTTAATTTGAGTTGACTACCCGAGCAAAGGATTATACCATATTGATAAAAAGTTCTAATACCAGGTTATCATTTTTTGATCACTGTATATGTTATCATTCAGGCTGAATAAACAGCCAAAATAACAGAATGAATAACAAAAAAATACTCGTTGAATATCATAATAATAACTTATTTTGTTATCACTGCGAACAACTTGATAACAAATCATGTATTGTAAGCAAATTTATTGAAATAGTATCCATTTGAAATAAAATTCTCATGCTAATAACTGAACAAAATGTTTTGATTAAAAGTAAAGTTTCTTATTCAATTATGCTGGAAATATTATTTATAACATATGATAACAAAATTTTCCAATGGTGATAACTAATTTTGTTATGCGATAACAGCGGAAATCAAAACGATAACTGGGATAACAGAACTTGTTACTTATATGATATCAACTTGCTAAGGTATTGTACAGTAGGTGCAAGCGATTTTTTTTAACTTTTTACAATCGGAGAGGCGAAAATAGTGACTATAGTAACCATATTCCAAAAAAAAACCACGTGTATGACATTGATTTGACTAACGCAAATGTTACTCGGAAATTAAGGATGAAAGCCAAAATATTGAAGTTCGTAATCTGCTTCTGAGTAAGGTGTATATATATCATTGAAAAAACTTAGCAAACAAATTGCATTTTTTTTGAGTTATTGTTTTCAGTACCGTCAGTACATTTTGGATGATAAATTGTTAGACATTTATTTTACGTTCACGTAACTAAAAGAGTTTTTTTTTTTTGAGAATTCTAGGATCTTCGAGCTCCGTGCCCACATCGTCAAACAACAATTAAAAAGTCATGCCATAGATCCGAGCATTCGATATTCCTACGCTTCGGTGGGGTAGAGAACTCATTGGCCTTATCACCAATTGTTAGCCCACCGTCCCAAAAAAGTTAAATTTATGTGTCTTATCAACTTAACAATTTTTTACGGTACGTCAGTTCGAAAGCTACAACATGATATCCTAGAACGTGCATTATGTATGTCACGCGAACACCCCCCCCCCCTCCGTGCATTGTTTTGAAAAACAAAAGATGCTCTCCCGCCGACTACCATTCATTGTTTTATTTTGATAGGCCAATGTGCAGCCACCAGGCGTTTCAATGTGTTTCCGGTCAAATTGAAATCAGTGGGGCAAGTTTTCCGATAAGTAGTGTTGTTGACCGCCACAATCAATCTAAATAAACGTATATAAAGGTAAATGAATTGAGAATCCATTCGTTCCAGAAAAAAAGATCATTTTTTGTTGAAATTCGTTTCAGAAATCGAGAACTAGTGTAGTGCTTAAGAGGCCATGAATCGCACCAGAAAACCTATACTCCGAATGAAAAGTGAAGATTTGATGTTTTGAAATTACAGAGCGAATGTTCACTCCGACTTATACCAAACCCTACCTATGAAACTATCCAGTCTGTTCTTATTCTAATGTGGGTATTCAAAACTGAACGCGATTTTCATAATATTCATATCTACCTGTCTGAAGACCGTGGAAAGTGTCGGTACTAATCTACAAGCTACTAGTTCACTACTTTCACCTGTCCAATGGCAATGCTTTCCGTTCCGATAATTCCGCTATCATTACTTTGCAGGTTACCTCAAAAGTAACGATTTCGACTCCACGCGTGGCCACGATTTATTCTCACGGCGCCTAATTTGGCACGTCCGCTTCCTGTTTCCTTCAAAACATGTCAAAATATGTTGTGATTCTCATAACAAGAACATCAGTCACCAGATACTAAATGCTCATCGAACGTTGTTGTCTTGCACATGCTGGCGTACAATGTTTACCGACGGACGGCAAACACCCACAAAAAAACGAGAAACGCACGCGAACTTCTAAATTAGTTTCCGACTTCTACTTGCTTATTTCGCCTTTTCAAAGTTGAAGGTAAATGCCAACTGTTGACTCAACGCGAGCAAGCAATCATATGCACTCTGCAATTTCAGCTATCATTCTTCAAATCCTCGCAAAAGAGGAATTCAGCTTCATTGAACAAAGCAACCGATGTCGGAGCCTGTTCAAAAGCGATCTCCACATGTGCGACTTTCCGAAAGTGGGTGAAATTTTTTTTTTTTGCTAATTTCACCCATCAACATTTTTCTGGTGGACATCGCCGAGAAGAAATGGGTTCCTTTCTCTTTTTTGCTTTTTGGAATGTTTCAACATCGATACAAACAAGCTCTTTCCAGACAATAACGCATCTCGCATATTCCATGCAAGGAACGAACACATGTTTCCATCGCGGCTAACAATCCATTAAGCGTACGTTGGTATTTCGACCACCATCCGCCCCCCTCCCCCTCCCCCCATCTTGCCATGGGTGCCACTCGGTGGATTTGTTTACTCGCGTCGTCTCAGAAACACCCGGCGGACGGTTTAAGCAAGAAAAACATAGAGACAAGGAAGTAGGGTTTAGGTCTTAGTTTAGATTCACTGAATACACCCGAAATTTTACTTATTATCGTAGAAGAGGTCTTAGGATAATATAGAATTTGTCTCAATATACAATAATAAAAAATACTATCCAAAGCAACTGAAAAGTAGGTCAACTTGAAACAAACCAAGATTCTGGACTTCAGGTAGTATGCTAGATTCCACAGTGGTTTTATAGAATTCATTGCCTTTGTCAGTCTGCCTCTTATTTCGAGTATGAAACATAAAAGCCACAACGATCTCTTATATGATGCCAGGAAGTTTCAGACAATTTCGCGCATTAAAAAAAGCAGTTCTTGGATGAGGAACTTAAGGTAATCAGGTATGCACGTCATCATTGAAATATTCATAGCATCAGAATGGTTCTATTCAATAGACAAGAAATTGGTCAACTAAGCCGAATTACGCGTTCACCCTATTCGTTTGTATACAGCAATCTCGAAACTCAAAAAACAATAATAGTAATCCAGTCAGACAAGGGCGATGATTTGTTTGTTTATAATTTTTTTTTAGTTGGGAGCAGCGAGACAGAAAATCGATATGACGTGGTTTGATATTTTGGTTCTCCGACACGTTACTTCGAAAGTATTGAATTCTATTTGTGTTGTGGTTTTCAAAAATAATTAGCAGTCTTAGGGGCATAATAGCACCGTTACATAAAAAGTTATTAGAAAACTAGGAAAATTTAAACTAACACTTCACTTGTTCACTTAAGAAAGAATAAAAAATCTGGAACACTTTTTCAAACTAAAGGGTGTCCACAATTAAATTGCATCACTTTAAACTCTCTCTTAAAGTTTCCCAACTGATTGTCATGAAATATTCAGGGTAGGTATTTTTATTTCACTGTGTTTCTTTACCAAATCCAAAACCCTGAACTTTTTTCTTAAAACTACGCATAAGATTTTGTAGAACGCTTGAACCGACATTTTTTCCGCTTTCAACCATGACTTCAACATTTCCTGTTCTGTAGTGACAACTTTAGGATGCTTACGAAGTTCGTGCTTCATTATAGCCCAATATTTTTCAATTGGCCGCAACTCTGGAGAGTTTGGGGGATTAAGTTCTTTTGGCACGAAATTGACACCATTCGTCTTGTACCACTCCAGAACATCCTTGGATCTTAACAAGAGGCTAGGTCCTGCCAAAAAATTGTAGGAACGTTGTGTGTTTTGAGAAACCGGAAGCAGTCGTTTTTTCAGGGATTCATTCATGTATACATACTTGACCATTTACAGTTGAAGTTGTCACGAAAGGTTTGCTCCGTTCACCACACGAACAAATTCCCTGTTAAACCATGAATTTCTGGGGAACTTTGACACTTGCTGTTTCCTGAGAGACTATGGAACATCGAACTTGTCTTTCGTAATCACATACTGGTTGGAGGGAGTTTGTTTAAAGTCCGCTTTTATCGTCCATGATGCAGCAGTGTGGTTTCGTCAACATTTGTGTGTACAGCTTACACGCACATGTTTTAGCTGTCCTCTTCTGTTTTTCATTGCGGTTTGGATCTGAACTTTGAATGAACGGAGCCCGGCTCGTTTCTTGGCTTTCTGCACGAAACATTTGGTCAAGTGCAGCTTTTGCGTGTGCAAAATGTTCTCGCGCACTTGCTGTTCCTTCGACTCCATTTTCGAAACTACGACACATTTCACAATGAAACTCACGCAGTGTAAACAATACACGCTGAGGTCATTTCACTCAAAATTTCGTTGAAATCAACCCAAAGCGCAAAATGTTAAAGCTTACTGAAAGTGATTTAACTGTGGACACTCTTTATCACAAGTAAACGCGAACGAGTTTCTTTACATTCCACAAGGAAAAGCTTATCTTTTGACAGATATGCCTATTTGGGGTCTAGTATTTACTAGGCCCCAGATTTGTTTGTGTTTGCATGTTTTTGTTTGTATATGTTATTTTATACTTGCTGAATGACAAGCGAGTTAATAATTATTTATATATATAAAAAATTTAGAAATTCCTAATCGATCGGTAGGTAGTCGATTAATGTTGGATCATGTAGTGTGTTGTTTTTGTGATGTAGGTAAACATTTTAACACCCACGAATACCCATTTACTTGATCTTTGTTAAATATTTGTGTTTGGAATTTGGTTTGTGAATTTCTATGCTTTCTTTTAGTTTCAAAGGATTTTTGAACATTTGTATACTTTTGATTTGAAATTCTGTATGATTTCTTTGTCAGTGCTGTTTGAAACGACATTTTACAATAGGCTCTTTGAAAAGAGTTTTGATCATTTATTTGAACGAACTTAAGGCTTTGACCCGGTTCGCAGCCTGTAAGGCACAGTATGCCCTTTGCCCTGTTTTTTTTTCGAACGAATCTTAACATATGATATTTTTCCATCGATGGTACAAAAGAACCTTGACTCCCGTATTTCATCTAAAAGTGTACAAGCTCTCTGGCATTACATGCAAGCATTTTGTTCAACCGTTCTTTTACTGACAAGTGCTTTCTGCATTCTGCAAGTGCATTAATCACCCCGATTCATAAATCTGGCTCGCTTAATTATGTGCAGATTTACCGTGGAATCTCCATTCTCAGCAGCTTATCGAAGGTCCTCTTAAGCACGGGGCATGATGTGATGTACTAATTTACAAAATATCTCTGCTGATCAACACGACTTCATAAAAAGAAAAACGCTCGACCACAACCACCTTGCTAAGAGCTACGTATTATTTTTGAGCATAAGCATGATTGACTGGCCGAGGTTGCTACTCTGTTAAGGCCAGATCAGCTGTAATTACACAGCGAACCAACAGCTGATGCTCGGGACTAACATACATCCTCAATGTTTAAAAACTGGGACTCTCAAACTTAGGCAGTAACGGCCCCGCCCGAATGCAGGTCAAGTAAGGAACGGGTAGGATTATGTTGACGTAATACTCGCTTAATTAGAAGCCAAAGATGCCGAGGAGTCCTCTGCACTTCTACGAGAAATCACTGAGATGTCAAATAACAAGATTGGGTGGCAGCATGGTTCGATTTGGTTAACGATAAGCTATCTAGTAAAATATTCAAATATTAGTTCCAATTTCCGGTTTGAACCAAATGATACCACCAGTAAGGATACTATTGGGGTAAGAATATTCATTGGGGAAAACAAGGAGGAACAATCTATGATGATGTTGTTTGAGAAGGAAATAATTTCTCATCACCATAAGGCTCTAGGAGTGGACAGCATTTTTTTGCTAAAACAGTATTGATAGTTCCGTTAGAGTACGACAGGCTGTGAAAATTGAATAGAAGTAGTTTTGAAATTGTGCGTAGGGGAATTTTGAGGTAGAATTAAGAAACAAACACAATCTTTTGCCAAGCATCCCCATACGGAATAGGTCAAGGCAGGAACGAATCCACCATCTTGACTTTCAAAAGAATGAGCACTTGATCGTGCTCATATACTAGCGGTAGCTTGTTGTGATTTGAAAATGATTCTAACGAACTGTCTGTTTATTCCCAAATCCCCTACATGAGAATGGAACTATCTCCCGTTCATTGAGTTTAATTTTGCCCGACGCAGACTCTTTGCTTTTCGTAAACTTTCAATTTGTACAACTCGACATGGAGATTTCATGAGGGCCAATGTCGCAAACGTAAACAATGGCTTCTTCCGGAAATTTCTCGAGAATGCTAACTTAATCATAGTGAAATTACCACGATGATTGTACAGGAGAGGAGTTCCCCTTTGCAATAGAAGTGGTAGTTTACTTGAGCGAGTTTGCATTTCAAGAAATTTGTGGAAGAAGTCGTTTTTTACGTTTGTACATCGTACAAACTTTTTTACTATTGGAACTAATATCTGTACCAAGTAAGTTGAATTAAGATCGAAGGATTTGGTGAGATTTGAGTCTCTAGAAGTATTTCGTGCCTTCTTACAACTTTATACTTCTATTGATATCCAAGCCCATCTGTTTAGTACCAATCGGGGGAGACTTAGTCCTATACCTAATGATTCGATTATCTCCAATCCACTCAACCAATCGCAATGTTTTGTGATATAGTGGGTGGAATATTATAATTTGAGATAACTCAATACAGACGTCTTCCAAATTCGGCAGATCGACAAGGCAATCGGTGTGTTACTACCTGGTACCTCATAGCAAGGTACTTCGAGGTAGGCGTAGATGTTAGGTAAAGCAGAAGTCGTATGCCAAAAATAAACTCAAAATGAGCGGATGATAGTTTCTCTCCCATGTAGGGGATTTGTTTGTGTGAATAGACAGACATGGTTAGACATGGTTCTAACGAACATTTAAGCTATCGGTAGTATATGAGCACGATCAAGCGCACATTCTTTTGCCAGTCAATGTGGTGGATTCGTTCCTGCCTTGACTTTCTCCGCATGTGTGTTTGTTTCGAAATACTACCTCACAATGCCCACCGCTCAATTTCAAAAACTACTTCTATTAAATTTTCAAAGCCTGCAGTACGCTAACGGAACTAACAATACTTTCTCTTCACAACTTTTTCTAGCAAAAAAATTGCTGTCTACTCCTAGAGCCTCATGGTGATGAGCAATTATTTCCTTCTTAAACAACATCGGAATAATATAATTAGGTATAACTCAACGCAGACGTCTTCCAAATTTGGCAAATCGACTGGCAATCAGAGGGTATCAGCACGATGCTAAGAAGCGGACAAAGCGGAACCAATATTTGAAACTCTCTGAGCTTCATTTCAAAACGGAAATACTTCAAGACACTTATTTCCGGTAGTACATTAAACTTGTAGAGAGCCTTGAAAATTTCAAGAAACAGTTGTTAATTTTCCAAACTTAATTGTCGCTTTTAGACAGTTTTTATTAATTGTTACTAATTTTTTTGATATCGTGAGAACCACATTTTTAGGCTGAACTTTGAATATCAACAAAGTAATATGAAGGTAAACAACACCCCTTGAGTGAATTACTATGTTTACTTTAGTGGCTTTTGCGATACGCTATTTGAAATGAGTTTGGAGAGCATATCACAGAAGTTAATAAAGCAAACAAAGATACTGACAAAGGACTCATACACAATTTCAAATCAAAGTAGCTGAATAGGTGTCTAAGGAAAAACATTGGGATGACCGTTTTTAGCTCTTAGTGCGGTATTTGTACTGCACTATGCATAGACAAAACGACTTTAACCCTTAAAGATGCAGGACAAACGCTATATCTCAATGATGCCTTAACCTTTTCAGTTGAAACTTTCACTAAAATCAAGGAGAATGGTAGTCCTAAATTTTGGATACAAGAAGGGGGGTATTCATTTTTCATGACTATAAACCGATGGTGCATGTAGTTATTTTTAATAATGGAATTAAGTGAATACTTTGTAACATAATTGTTTGATGCTTAAAATTTGTATCCTCTTGAGGTGCCTATTATGCCCTAATACCCATACAAATTGCGCTTTTTTAATAACAAAAAGAGAAAAAAATTGATTTATACATGTTGAATTGAATAATTAGTCATAGTAAGAACCTACCATCATTCGTTGAAGAGAAAGCGTGTAGGTTTACTTGAAGTCCCAAAATTCTTTTTTGTATCGCTGACCAACGCCGACGCCACCATCACCCACATCAGTAAAACAAAACGCGACCTTCGCAAGATTCGCTCGACAACTCGGTGCAGAATGTCACCAGCTGGCGTCTCGCAATTACAGCGTTGAATAAGTTGGAAATAGCCATCAACAGAAAAATCAAAACATCGCTTTATCGGACGCTAATTTTAGCCGCTCATAAAAGTAGCCGAAACATTTCTCACTTTCGCTTTCAGTTTCGGCCGGAGACAGGCATTCATATGCAGCAGCTCCATCGACCACACATTTACGGCTGACCGTCGTCGGCGCGTCTTGTCGTGGTCAGGCAGTCAGTCAATCGGTTCAGATGGCGAAAATAGCTTATGATTTGTTTACCTTCCGGAACCGTGAAAGCAGAAAAGGTACCTAATTATGATGAGGGCGTGGGGTAAAATCCTAAGACACGATGATGAATTAGGCGCATGAATATATAACTGATGTGTCATAAATTTGCTGTTGGCGGTGCACATTGAGGCGTTACACAATGGTAAATTCTGCAGATGTTAAAAAGATGGATGGGACATACCCATACCGAAGGCATTCCTTTATTAGTCGTGTGGATCAGTGCCAACACAAGTGTTTTTATGGAAATCAATTAACCTCAACCGTTGAGAGAGTTATTTAACATCAGGAATACTATTTAAATATTAATCCCCACAAAAATCTCGCTGAAAATTTGAAAAGGGTTTATGCTTAATGATCTGTTCTCTTATGTGCGTTATTCACGGTAAAAGTAGAATTAATTGTTGAATTAGCAAACTAACAACCTAAGCAGAACCGATTTAAGCCAACCGTTAGGGTGCATTGGGGTCTCTCAGAAAGTGTGATAATGATTTACTTCATTGGGGAAACAATTTTTTCAACTACTAACCTAATGCAGTAAAGCACCACCACACTTTGTAGAGACCCTTGCAAGCATCCTTACTGTTGGTGTAAATCGGTTCAAATCGATTGCCAAGCATTATTAAACATCGATTAAACAAATCGAGAAGATTATATTTAGTGTAGTGAAGTAAAATTAATGTATAGTTCTTAGTTCCAATAAAGTCGAATAGTCAAATAAACGGCCCTGTAATTAAAACACGTGTTGATTATTGGAGGATCCCAGTGATTTCTCGTGGAAATACGGTGGATTTCTTGGCTTCCGGCAAAGTGAGCATCACGTCAACACAATCCTATCCTTTCCGTATTTGATCAGCATTCGGACAGGGCTGGCGCCAACATGGCCATATGTTGGTTTTCTGTGTAATTACAGCTGATTCTGCAATAACGAAATAGCAACCTCAGATGGTCAATTATACTCTTGCTCATGCATGCTGCTCAAATGTATTTTCTTATTTCTTGTAAATTTGTTCTGGATGTTCCATTTTTTGATAGTTCATTTCTGTTCTGATCGTCTTTCAGCTAATCGTAGGAACTTGCTGGATAACTGTCTGTAGTCTTCTTTTCGTTGGAACAGTTAGTTTTATCCAACTTTCTCATAGATTTCTTTACATTTCTGTAAAGGCTGTATTTCAAGAAATACCTTTATATGTACTTGAAATCTTTAAAATTTGTTTTGAATAATCAAATTTCAAAACATTTCTTATATTTTTTGTTATAAACATTCTGGTAACATTCTTGATATATCTTTGAAGACAAATCTTTTTTATGCTTTTCTCTTTATCTACTTAAAATTGCTTCTAGAAACTACTTCCATGTTTCTATGTTCCAGTGAATTTTATTTTAATTTCGAACTGTTAATTGCCATTATTGCCATAATTAGTTACCGACTTCCGAATAATCTTCTGATAATTTCTTTAAATCTTATCAGTACATTTTCGGAAGATCTTCCAAAAGTTTTCGCTTATTCAGAATTTGTGTTTTACGATCTGTGTGTACTAGTATTCTTCAATCTAGTTCACTAGAAATATCGGGATTTATCTCGCCTTTATGTTTATCTATAAGCAAAACGCTCGTAGTTACAAAATCTATTTAATCGCCTGTTTAGGACCTTAATATACAATACCTAATATATTAGCTGTATATTTCCGGTTCCTCGTTATTATAATAATTTAGGAGTGAAATGAAAATATCGCATGGATTAGTTCTCGAATAGAATGAAAAGATATGGCTTGTTTACAATCCTCTATTCTTTTCTCGTTGGCGCTCGCCTTTCTTTGTGTCTTTGTACACTCGGCGATCCCTTAGTGAGTGCAGGGTGTGGTCGCTTACGGCAGGTCGTGTTCACAAATATGGGGAGGCTGAGGCTCGTCGGGTAACCGGACGTGGCGGGATCAACAGTCCCCCTCCCAGAATACACTAATTGCGAAATGTTGGACAACTTCTCGAGATCCTCGTCGTCCAAAAATCGTTCCACCATCACAATTGCGCGAGTAAATCCAATGAATCATCTTCGGCTTCAGTCCCGATTGTTTCTTTTGCTTATCCATAGAGCATTGGTAGTTTTGGTTATCGTCTATTCTAGATGTGTATTCCAATTAAGTTTGCTGTCGAGGATTACTCCAAGGTATTTGACAGTATCTGAAAGTTCCAAAAGGGTACCTTTCAATGTTATATTTTCGAATGAGTATTTTCTCCCGCGTGTAAATGGCACAATAGTTGCTTAGAAAGGGTTTATGTTCAGCTTTCCCTATCACACCACGATGAGACAAAATTTAAAGCAATTTGCTTTCTGTTTGCGACGACACCGTCATATTTACCACTTACTATTATAATTATATCATCTGCGGAGCCAACTATTTCGAAGTCTAGAGTTATCAGACTTTTTAGAACATCATCAACTATTCAAGACCACAATAGCGATGAAAATACGCCTCCTTGCGGAAACCCCCTTTGATTGCTCTAACACTGATGAATAAGCTTCCGAGGATCGCTGATATTTCTCTTTTTAATAACATCTCCGATATCCAATCAACAATCCATTTATCGAAATCACGTTTCGTCAAAGCTGTGATCTTTGACTCATTATATGTGTTATCAAATGTACCTTCGATATCAAGGAAAGCAGATAGTGAAATTTCTTTTGCTTCGAAAGAGTTTTGTAGTTTTCTAGTTTTGTAACAACCGTGCGTAGTGCTGTTACTGATGATTTACTATCCTGATATGCTTGCTGATGATGCTGACTGATGATTTACTCTCCCTAGCTTGAAAAAGTTTAGTGAGAATGGGTGTTAAAGTCGCCTTTCTCTTCTGTAGTAGTACAGGAAAAATCCCTACCTAATTCATTCCTATAAGGAGACTTGACGTGTTCAAAGGAGTCAATCGCCCAATCCACTTTGCATTGGCTGAATATGATGTTGGCCAAAGTACTAGTACCATCCGATTCTCTCTAGCCCAGTCGATTCGTTGTTTATTTCATGAACACCCGTCCTGGTTTGTGTGATGCCAGTTATTCATGCGCTTGTACGTTGATTTTCGCTTGAACTAATAATGGAACAAGGAAAATGTGTTTCCATCATCATCTCTAGCGTTTCACTAATAGAATTAGTAAAAGAGCCATCCTCTTTTTTCAAAGTCCCAACCCTATTGGAATGATCTTTAGCGAGGATTTTCTGCAACCTGGCAGTTGATGGAGTACTTTCAATGTTTTCACATGTATGCTTCTAATGTTTTCTCTTTTATCTCCATATTTCCTTGTTGTAATCCGTGAGGGATTCCTTATATGGACCCCACTGTTGTGTTTGTTTAGTTCAGTTAAACATTTTCCGTTTTTTTACGAAGTTTTTTTAACTTATTGTCCATCCTTATCAGTAGAGCGTTCCTTACAACACAACTTTCGTTAAACGAATTTTGGATCATATTTGAAAGTTGTTTAGAGCTCTCTTCTAGTTCTTCTCGAGAGTTTGTGCTACCACCGTATTTACGTTCGTTTTAAACACTGAATTGTAGAGCTCCCAGTTAATTTAATTATTTACAATCGAAGTTTTTTAAATTATTATTCAATCATAGAACTTATTTGATATCTGTTCAGAGCAAGCAATATTTTTATCAATATTTGTGTTTAAAGAGTCAGTGCACAGGTAGATTGAAATTAGGACGACGCAACTCATTTTAAACATTTTTTGCTGTGGATTCTGGACGAATCAACCTTTGAATTTTCAGCACATTCTGCTCATGAAGCTTGGCGAGTCATGCTCAGGAGTCTGAGAACTTGTGACGGCTATTAATAGAACAGAATATGGATGTGACCAATTACGCCAGGGAAAGTCCCCATTTTGTTTCAATTAATTCACAGTTTCTTAATCGTCAATGTTTATGGTTCAGCTATACCAAAGGTTTTGATTCAATGCCTCAATCCATTTATTATAGAAAACATCATCAACTGAATGCTCTTCACTTAGAATCAGCATAACTAATTTAATTTCCAAATTGAATAAACCATCACGCTGGTTTACGTTAACTAAAAATGCCTAGAGACTCTCCCACAGTCAACTAAGCTGCCCCCCCGATGATCACGTTCGCCCGATTGCTGCTTGATTCGGCTGTTGGGGCTGTTGAGTTCCTAGTTGAAGGGAATTTCTTCACAAATGTTGTTAGGCATTACTGAATGAAACGTCCAAGTATGTGAACAACGACCAACGTGAGATAAGCCTCGTCTCCGGGGTGCATACGTGTCCCAATGGCACTGGTCAGCGTGGTAGCATATAGAGCACCGCCTTTGGACCGATACGATGCTCGACGAGAGAGGTGTATAACGTTGAAATACACGCTTCTGAATCGAATAATAATGGGAAGGCACCTGATGTCGTAGTAGTTGTTATTAGGTATTGTTTCAACGCCGACTACCTTCACCGTGTGGACTGATTGGAATTTGATAACGGCAGCCAGCTGGTCGGGGTGTTTGCAAGGGTAGCAGCAATTAATGAACACTGAACAAAAGTCCCACTGCTATGATGCGCAGTATTGTTCAAGTTGTATGACATTGTTTCTAGAGTTATCTCTATGGTTGAACTTTGATCTCGAAAGTCTTTTGTTTTCGATTGTTATTCGTGAGTTATGAAGATTTCACAGTTCAAAAATAAACATATTTTCCCCTATCAAACATTACTCAATGAAACGTATAGGCTTATCAAACGACTTAATCGTTCCGAAAATAAAGCACACTGCGCAAGGCAAACAAATTCGACCGAAGCTAGTGCATAATGATCATGACCGAAATCGAAATGTAAACAAGCACCAAGAGATAACCAGCCTACTAATCATCTCTCTACGCCGTCCCATTGTGTGACAATCGGTGACACTTCTTTCGGCTTTGAATGGATGAGAACGCGCTTTAACAAACCAGATTGCAGGAGTCATGTAACGCTTTTTTTCACACCATATCGCAACTGCATACGATTGTCGCTATATGGAGCACGACCGAAACGCCGTGAAGATGGACGTTGTACCTGCATCCAAATTGGTATTGAGGTTGTTTATCTGAAGTGCAACCGGTACGTACCACGTTAGCATGTACGGAAAATGCGTGTCTCGTTTCGCATACATGCCATACCCAAAAAGAACAACAGAAACAAGAACATCGAAAGGCCAACTAGTCTGCGTTCTGCGTGCACGCGATCCTGCCCAGAATGGGAAGTTGCAGAAGGGCTGACGAGTGCGTGTGAGTGTGTTGCGTTTCTGTTTTTGCGTAGCAGAAACAAACTTAAGTAATTTTAATTAATGAATTACACAATCTGGCCTTGCAGCCGCTTTAGAAGCGAGGGAAATAACAGCTGCATTGGTTGTGAAATGTGGCTGAAGGAGGCAGATGTTCTCCCTGCCTAATGAACAGATTTCCAATAAAGAAGGAATGTGTGGAGAAAAATAAGTGGAAAATGGATTCCTTCTCCTGGTTTGATTTTACGCTTCTTGTTCAAGGTCGAAACCATTTCCGGTGCATTACGCATTTCCGACGTGGTTTGATGCATAGATTGTATCGATTTGAAGGTTCAATTAACATGCAATTAAGAAAATATCCGAGTGATTTTAATTTTGGATAATCTTAAAGAACAAAGTTAATGGTTTAAAGTGGAAGGAACACCTAAATAATCCGAAAATCATTATTGAGCTAAACGCAAAAATCTCCCCGAAATAATTATTTTTGTTATGAAAATAATTATCCCTACCGACTCGAAGAAGATAACATTCCCTGGCTTCCGATTGCATAACGCAAATACAACAAGCAAACACAATTAAACATTTCTGACTGATTGTTTAATCGTAACCCGTATTCCCCCAAGCAACGTCAATCGTCTCGATCCGAGTGGAAAGGCCGAGAAGGAAAGGCGACCCGAGCTGTAACCCGCTAACCCATTTACGCGATAAACGAAGAGAAACTAACTGGGCCATGCACGATATAGGCTAGGCCTCTAGATATGTATCACCAAGTATTGAGTGAATTATTGTTTCAGGAAAATCAAAACTTACGATTTGCTCTCGGACCGTGTTGTGGAAGATCTGCTCCCGGATGTCGGGCACTTCATCCTCTTCGTCCATTTCTGCCACTGAAAGCAGCAGCGAGGCGGCAGCCGACAGATTGTGGTTGAGGAAAATTTTGACTGCTCGTGTTGATAAATTAGGATTCTTTCCTTCTTCGTTCACCGGTTTTTTGTTACGCTGATAATTTCTGTTTCACATCACTACTTGCTGATTTCCAGATTTCATAAGGGAGAAAGGATGCCCTTTCCTTTCTCTTCAGTGACGATTAATACACATACACAAACTTGGTGACATGCAAGCCGTTATTCTCTTTTCATGCACTTTCACTCTGCATTTTTTATTTCATAATTATGTTGCCGATTTTGCAATTCTTCCTTGTCACTATTCCGCAAAATATCACCAGCTCTCACCAAGGAAAATTTTCACTTCATTCATTCGCAACCCATGGAGATTCTTTATTCCTTTGCTTTCTCTACCATCAGAACCAAACGTAGGATTTCAATCATTCCCAAATTGCGACGTTTTCAATCGATGCTGTTGCTAGGGGATCAGAATGTATCAACGATATTATCTTGGGAAGGTTCCGTGAAAACACCTCCGCTGGAGCAATATCCCACAGCAGAGTCACACAACGAATAGATTTTAATCCAGATGTAGTAAACACTAAATTGAACAACAAACTCTTCCGAACTTCCACGGCGGACGAGACGAGATTGACGAGTATCCGTTGCTGCTAGCTGCGTTTGCTTATTTTCACTGACAAACAGGAGCACAATGAGCAAATTCGTTACACAAATTGCGCTGGTAGTGAAGTGTGAGGAAAACAACGCACGCACACAAATAGTTCTCCGCGAATGCAAGAAGAAGAGGGAATTTGAAAAATAAATGTAACGGTTAGTACTGTGACGTTTTGCTCGGTGTTAGCCCTCCATCAACCATCAGAATGATGCAGATTGAAACGCACCAGTGATGTTCAGTGATGTTTGTTCATTTCAAAATAGCGGTTTGAAACGAAATGAAACCGGACCAATGTTAACTTGAATGCTTCTATAGAACAAAGTATTCATGCTTTCTACTCCACATGGCAAAATATAAGCAATCCAATAAGAAATTGCACTTTTAACGTTCTAATTACAGTTATTTTCCACATCCTATTTAATTATGCTTCAAATATTTCGACATGGAGTTTGAATAATGGCCAATGCCGCAAACGTAAACAATGGCTTCTTCGGCAAATTTCTTGAAAATGCAAACTCGCTCTAAATTATCACTTCTATTGTAAAGGGAAACTGCTCTTCTGTACAATCATCGTAGTAATTTACTTTGATTAAGATAGCATCCTCGCGAAATTTACGCAAGAAGCCATTGTTTACGTTTGCGACATTTCGACTTTTAAAGTTCGAAGTACCTCTTATTTTCGCAACCTACTTAATTATGCTTGAAGTATACTGAGTCAAAACTTCAGTAACTGTTCAACTTTTGTTGACACAATTTTGGATTGTGGATTTAGACTTGGAATAAATGGCCATCAAAAATTATCCATATGTATTCTCCTCATTTCGAATTTCTTCAGCTTTTGAACGACTTCACTGTGACATTTGAATATTTTAAGTAAACTATTTCTTGTGATCCATTTTGAATGACATTTTGTTGGTTTTCAGTTAAAAAAATTACTGTTTTGATCCGCAAAATTTCAAATTCGTTGTATGATTTATAAAATGACATTAAATTTCAAGAAGCTGTCAAAAAACAACAAGGTTTTGGAATTTCATAAAAGAACTTTGCCGAGCATTTTTCATTATTTTACTGATGTAATTTGTAATCGTGAAAATTCGGATAATTTGGTGTTTAAGGGTCACCAAAAATTTTCCTTGAGCCCGATTCTTTTCAAACTTTCATGAAATAAAGTACTATTGAATGGCTAAGTTTTGACATCATTGTTTTATTGAACCTCTTCTCCCAACCCAAATGCCCGCACCTTTGCCTTGACCCCTTTCATCAAATTTTGGGCAATGATAGGGCCGACTTGCTTACTTACTTTTAACCACATTTTCTTTAGTTCAAGTTAATTTTCTATCAATTTTGGAGTTTTAACGAGCTTTGCCTTCATGATTGCCCAAAATTTTTCAATTGGGCGAAGTTCCGGAGTGTTTGGTTGGCCAAAACAGTGTCGGGCCATCGTGAGATCTCAAGAAGGGCAGAAGTCGTTTTTGGAGGCATTTTTCCTTGTAGATTTGTCCGTTGACGGTCCCAGAGGTGATGAAGGGCTGACTCATTTTGCCACATCCGCAGATCGCTTGCCAGACAATTTTTTTGGCGAATTTCGACAGTTTCTTCTTCCGTACACTCTCAGAAACGGCCAACTTAGAGGTAGCGACGTAGTGTTCCTGTCCTGGCATTTGTTTGGTGTCGGCTATAATGTAGGTCTCATCGTCAATCACAATGCAGAACGGTTTTGTGAGCCACTCCCTGTACAGTTTTCTTGCACGAGTTTTGGCCACCGAGTTCTGTTTATCGCTCCGGTTCGGTGTCTTCTGGACCTTGTAGACATGTAATTCAGAACGTTTCATTGTTTTCTGCACAAAACAAACTGAAACTTTCGCCTTTTTCGCAACATCCCTGATCGAAATGTTGGGATAACGCTTAAATTGTTTCAATACCATCCTGGCCTTCTCCGGATTTGATGTGCCACGTTTTTTGCCACTACCATTTTTCCGCTTGGTTGTCTTACGGTCCTTGAACGTTTTGATCACATGAGATACGGTTGAATGTGCGATTCCGAGCTGTTTTCCGATCCATCGATGAGAAGCGTTTGGGTTTTCGAAGTGAGTGCCCAAAATTTGTTGGTGCACTATTTCTTCATTCGAAGCCATCACTGAAATCACTCGACCGATTTTCACAAAACTCATTACACAATTCACACAACACAATGAAATACATTCAGTTAAAATTTCAATAATTTTTACCCACACGCAAAAAAGTTACGAACAATTGCGTGTATCCAAATTTCATCGAATACAGTCTTCATTAGTATTAAATAGAAAATGGAGAGTGTGTTGGATAAACTCGCGGCCACAGATGAAGAAATTGATGAGCTCTTTAGTAAGTAGAATAAATAAGTTTTCTAAAAAAATAGATTTTTTAGTATTCAAACGCATAATTTGCCTTTTATGTCGGTTACCAGCTTCCGGATACGTTGAAGGGCTTTGGCATCACATTCAGTGGCACATCCAAAAGAAACATGTCTTAGCCGAATCGTTATTGTATAATTGCACATTAGAATAAATAGGAATAAATAGAAATGACATGGAGATAAATAAATGGGTGGATTACTTTCACTGCGATGGCAATAATTAGAATGGAATGTCACAGCACTACGGCGCCACTATATTAGCATACACATGATTTTTTGTTATATTTGTGTGAGCCAATTCGTCTGTTCTCTGTGGATATACGCTGCTGTAATACGGTAATACCATAGACTAACTCTAAGACCAGTAGGTCCCATACAAATACGATTTTTTTCTTGGCTCAGTCAGTACTAGCACATCGGTCCCAAGCTCGGTCCCAAGCTCAATAATGCGCCCCCAATAATAAACTCACACCAACACACTCTCAAATATTCTGTCAAAATAACACAGCAAATCAAAACAAAGGCGCAAATATGTATAACAAGGTGCTGGCTTCAAGGTGTACTTCGGATCAAGGGGTTCTACAACAGTGAACCAATTTCAAATCGCTAGTTGCATATTGATTGTTGGTAATACCACCACCACCATGCGACCAGCAGCCGTTTTGGTCCTGTGTTTGAGTTAGAAAGTGGGGTCTTCCAAACACCGATTCCAGGCAAGTATGCTGCAAATTCAAACATTGCGTGCGCTGATCAATTTGCAGTTTTCAGCCAAGCTTCGTTACACCAAGGCCAGTAATCTTCTGTAATTTGGACACCGTCACGCACACTTGGTCTAAGCCTCAAGGGAGCCCCTATTCCTCTCATTTCAGTCGAGCCTCTGCTGTCAGCGATCAGCAGTTGTCCCGGTCCTCCGTATGAGTTGGAAGACGGGGTCTTCCAAACTCGGATTCCAAGCAAGTACGCTGCTATCTTGAACATTTCGTGCGCTGATCGATTCGCCGTTTGCAGTCAACTTTCATCAATGCAACGTCGTATGATTGGTAGCGTTCCCAGTGAGCACGGACTGCATGTTTACTACCAGAATGTCGGTAGTATGAGCTCTAGTCTAGTCCAATATTTTCTGGCTAGTTCGGACTGTTCGTACGACATAATCGTCCTTACTGAGACACTCCCTCCATAGCTGCATTTGGTTCGTCCTACAAGGTATTTCGGTGCGACCGAAGTGCACTAAATTGCCGAAAGGTTTCTGGTGGAGACGTTTTGATAGCTCTACGCTCTACATTAATACTGACTGAGCCAAGAAAAAAATCGTATTTCTATGGGACCTACTGGTCTTAGAGTTAGTCTATGCTAGAACCGCACATCTTTGAAGATAAATCATGGAAGTTGGCAAAGCAAGTTTGAATCTCGTTGAATCTCAAGGATCATACCCTGTATCTATGTGCCGTTTATTTTCCTCCTAACCGAGTTAGCAACGATAATTTCATAAATGTGCACCTTCAGTCAGTTGAACAAATACCTAGAAATGCCTCCTTTAGAGACGAAATCGTAATAATCGGGGATTTCAAGGATTTCAACCTCCCCGGTGTCAAATGGCGGCCTGGACCGGACAGCTTCCTTCATACCGACCCTTCTCAATCGCGCATCCATGCGAGGTCAGTTTCGATGCTTGATCCGTTGCATGCTTACGTCAGATTAACGACATAACGAATGAAAATGGACGATAGCTTGACCTTTGCTTCGTAAATGCCGACACTCCACCAAGCATCATGCTAGCCCCATCTGCACTAGTAAAACAGATGCCTCATCATCTACCACTTAACTAGAAATTAGAAGAAGAATTAGTATCTTCCATTTAATTCCAACTACCTTTGCTTATCTTCGACAGATACGCGTATTTCGTCTACAATGTGCAGACTTCTTCATTGTCTCGTACTAATAACTCGACTGTCGAGTTATTAGTACGAGACACTGAAGAAGTCTGCACATTGTAGACGAAATACGCGTATCTGTCGAAGATAAGCAAAGGTAGTTGGAATTAAATGGAAGATACTAATTCTTCTTCTAATTTCTAGTTACAGGTATTCCACTAAACAGCTCAAACCCTCTAGGATTCGTCTACCACTTCTTCTCAACCTCTTGACTAGTGAACTGATCGAACCAGCTATTGAACCGCCGTCCACCTAATATGACTATGATTATGACAGCATTCTCGATGTGCTTAGCAGTATTAACTGAAATGGAACCCTCGATATGAACGACGCCGATAACGCTACTACCATAGACTAACTCTAAGACAGGTAGGTCCCATACAAAAACGATTTTTTTTGGCTCAGTCAGTACTATAACATCGGTCCCAAGCTCGGTCCCACGGTCAATAATGCGCCCCTAATAATGAACTCACACGAACACACTCTCAAATATTCTGTCAAAGTAACACAGCAAATTAAAACAAAGGCGCAAATATGTATAACAAGGTGCTGGCTTCAAGGTGTACTTCGGGCCAAGGGGTTCTACAACAGTGAACCAATTTCAAATCACTACTTGCATATTGATTGTTGGTACTACCACAGAGAACAGACATCTAAGCTAGAATATATTTTACAACAAAACTTGTGTAAGGATTCAAATTAAAATACGTTGAAACACTACTGCCATCTCTCGGGTTGTTGCCACTTGCTATTTGATCACGGCAACCATGTTTGTTTATTTCTCGCACCTTACTGCTTTACGCACGACCAATGAACCTTACTCATACTTGAGTAATGCTGACTAAAAATTTAATAAAAATTGTTCCTCATTGGTTTAATACAAAAACCAAATCGCTTTATGGACAAAACTAGAGGATTATCTAGAAAATTGATTTTACTTTTTTTCTGCCTAGATAGAAACAGTTAAAATGAAAAAATAAGATAGAATTTACTGATTGATTGAACACCCGAATAGAAATGGTGATGTAAAAAATATTAGCAGACATCTTCCAAACATTAAATTTGAATGTGGGTTGTCGTATTCTAAATGTATTCAGAGTTCAAAGTAACGCCCTAGTACATATAAATACAACATATTTAAACTTCACATTAAAAACAAACGTATGGATGATGTTAAATTTAACATCAGAACACGTCTTATAAAACTAGAATCTAAAATTACATGACAATCAAACGTTATGTATGTGTGAAATGTTGTGTACCTAAGACATCTAAACACATCTGATGATATTATAATTGGCCGTTACCTTAGAAATAAACTTCATTCTACTGTAAAAGACTGCAGGTCTACAGCATTAGAAAACTTCTTACAACATAAGAATGAAACGTTACAATAGAATCAAAGGTCTTTGTGAAGTAAAATGTTGTATTCATAATAAGCCAGAAAACATCTTGTGTCATGACAATGACACGTTGCGTTGAAATCCATGTTCTTATAGATGTAAAATTTTGTACTCATAAAATATCGGTAAATATCCGATGCGATTAGAATTAAGTGTGAATCGTATATGTTTTGGCGATATTGGTGCATATTTACTTTATGTACTTTACTCAACACCCGAATAAAAATTTACCTTAGCCTAATATGTGATTTTGATGCTTTCAGATTATTTGGTTTTAATGTTATTATCTACAACTGAAAACATCCGGAAACGATACACCGTCACGTTTTTCTACATCTGAATGCATCATACATCATCTCTTTTATTGGATAAAATCGACACTTGAAAACATATGTAAGATGTTTATTCATAACCTTTAATACATCTGAAAACATCAAAAATCCTTTGACTGTGCTGTTTTATTCAAATACATTTGAAAACATAAATATGCTTTGATATCTTAAAACATCAGAAAAACATTTTATTTGAATGTCAAAATCATGACGTTAAAGGGACATTGGATTTGAAAAAAATTGTTTGAAAATGTCTGATGTTAACATCATGTTACCTTGCCTAAATACAGCGAAAACAATCTGATCTCTAATGTTCAACGTAAGATGTACATTTGAATTTCATGTTGATGTAGACATTGAAATCAGACATCAGCCTGATGTAAATTTTTATTCGGGCAGTACCCAACCATGAACAAACTTCGTTGAGCGCACGCTGAAGTACAGAGGAATTGAAGTGTCAAAACTTTTCAGTTGATGAAGTAAATTAAAACTGAGTCTGAACTTCCCAGTGGAATACCAGTAACAAATTGCAGTTAATCAAGTAAAACATTTTCCATTTATCAATGTCAGTTAACCTGTTTTAAAATAAATGATGCAAAATTATTTGGTAGCTCTGGAAGGTCATTAAATACATTGTTTTATTCTATTTATAGATGTATCATTTATTTACAGATAAATTCATGCGGAATGCTTTACGGTTCCATTTATTGCCAACGTAGACCAACGCATTGAGTTCCTTCGTTTGTGCCTCAAATGGAACGGAAACATCTAATGGTTCAAATGCATAGTCTGGATATTTTACTTTTTCTGGTAATGAAAAATTGTCCAAATCATCTTTCGTCTGCTTGGCGCTCATGTCTCGCATGTGGGTTCGAAGTTATTTCCAGCCATTCCAAGAAATCAGAATCATTTTCAATGAACTCTACAACAACCGGACAAATCCTATTTAGACACTAATTTAACTTTTATCAATCCCGGTATAATTGTCAGTACTTACCTAACATCCGTTCTTCCAGGAACTCGAAAATCTTCAGGACAGAAGTGGTCGGAGCATATTATTTTTACCGTGAAAGCTTAACCCAAGTAACATTGTTAATTAGATAAACGCTTCATAGGCAATATGTATACAATTTTAAACTGAGCAATGGTTAAGTAGTGGTTGCACAAGCGCCCAGCCAATATTTTCACAAGCAAATCTGGCGAATCTACCCAGCTTCATGAAAATGAAAAAAATGTCAAGCAGAATATGTAATCGGTTAATAGCTTAGGAATCTTTTATCCAAAAATTATACAACTTATTACGTAACTGTTCTTTTGAAACGCATATTCAGCATATTTATTTGTTCATCGCAATTTCTTTTTTTAGAACTGTGGCAAACAGCTTTTTATTGGTATTCTTAACACGTTGATATAAACGCTTAAACATAGTCACAGCATACAGCAATCGAAAAAATATGTACATATGTCAAACACTGTTTACAATACTCGTGGACGGTATTACGGCAATGGGTAATTAATATTTAACTATATGAACTTTGTATTATAATGTTTATATATAGTATATATTTATATATCACTTACCCATGTACTTACCAGATTTGAACTCTGCACCTTCACCTTAAAAACGGTGACTGTATCCTCAGATCCATATCAGCTGTGAGGAATTCCAGTACCCGTATTCAAAGTGTTCAAAACATATTTTAGTTCTAATAATGTTGAACAACAATAATTGTTGAACCTGTTCGTAATTTGTACTGTTTTGAAAATCAGTGTTACCGAGATTCTTATAATCTAAACATGATCACCATCTTATTTACGTTGTTAGCTGTGCCGCGCTTGGATTCATTTGTTATAATTTTTTTAAACTACATTAATATCAATTTCATTTATAACTGTTGTTATAGATTGCTATATTTATCATTGCTATATTAATGAATTCCCGGTGATTAAAAAAAATCCACTAAGACCGGGAATTGAACACCTGATCTTCTGCTCAGTGGAATTTATATTGTTTATTTGAAAGCAATTTTCGACAGCACTGTCAATTGCGCGAATCTCCGAATATGAATTCCTCAAATAAGCTTCATACTTTCTCAGATTTCGTTTTCAATAGTAAGTACCGCTTTTCTTAATTTTTTTAAACATCCTTCGAAATATTTTGAAATCTAAATGCTCTGCTCGATAAAATGGACGCTATTCCTTTTATTTAGTTTGACAGCTAAGACTCAACTCAAGAGCTCAAGCTGAAGAACTCCATATAAATAACTGCATATATGCTCCATACTCTGTGCCGCAACTACACTCAGGAAATTATCCCTACGATCAGAACTATTAACCACAAAGCCATAAGAGATCGTATTAAAAGATTATTGTTGCATTGGTCGATAAAAGCATGCCTCTTTTACGCTTTCAATTGACATCACTTATCAAGCGTGTATAGTCTCGTGGGATTGTGGCTCGGCTCTGGATGCTGAGGTTCATGGTTCGCACCCCGATTGCAACTTTTTTTTTTTTCATGTGAGGAAAATATTCATACGATCGACATATGATTTCTTTCCATAAGGGAATCGTATAAAATTTGCAATAATGTCTTCTGGCAAATTTCCATACTATATTCGAATGAAATTTTTTCGATATGTTCGCTCAATGTACTTATACAACATTTTATACAGCTATAATCACTAATCTGTATAGCGGCTAAGGTATTTTTAATATAAAGGCTTTTGAAAAGCTATCAAATTTTTCAACAAATAAAACTGTGTAAGAGAACACACAATGGTAATTCAAAAGCTTAACCGACTAATTTCTTAGCTACATAAACAAGCTGTGTAAATGCAGACAAACATTGTTCGCATAAGAGCTATCTTTTCAAAGTATGCAACCTAAAGCTAAATGTCGTGTTAAAGCTGTGTTACATTAAGCATAAGTACTGCATCGATTTTTTAATTCTGCTTATAGCTTATTCAGCTTCACTTGCTTTTATACAATTATAAAACAGCTTATAAGTTCTTAACTTCGGCTTAGGCAATTAACAATGTTAGTTGGGAAACTCCCTGCAAGGACAAAATTGTCTGCAGTTCGGGCGACTCGCAGCAAGATACCCAGCGGCTGCATCAAAAATGATTTTTCAGGAGCATTAGGAGTAAATTCACTAAATTGAATGTGGTACTTACAAATCTGCATCCTTGGGAAAACTGTACAAAGATTTTCCCCGGATAATACCTTGCCTATTTGCACACTTACGGCCCATGTCGTTTCCGATAAACAATGTTTTGCTAATGAATTTTTTTTGACATTTGAGCTACTAAGATGCGCGACGGTTGGTGATGTGAATAGGCGGCGATCGCAGCGCCACCACAGTATTGCCAGTTAAATGATTATGAAATGGCAGTTAAATTTCTTACACACTTTTTGAATTTAACTTGGATGTCTGTTCTCTGTGGTACTACCACGTTATCCAACATCTTGAGCTACTTGATCGACACGTTCCAAAGAAAGTCTCTCCAGCCTCGAAAAAAGTCCCATGGCAGACAGATGCCTTGCGCAAGCTGAAATCGAAAAAGAGGGCGGCTTTACGAAGCAACGCATAGATAATGGTTTACCTTCATCCATTTCTCGGAACGGGGTTATCGTTGAGTTCGTCGTTGACATCTGTAGCATGTTCTCGGAAAAGTTTGCAGATGTTGTCCAGCCGCAGCAAATCGAAGTTGCTACGAATAATGTCCCTTTGTTTGACCGGTATTTCAACGCTATCCCTATATACAATATATCGTTGCTGCTGCAAACGAGTTGAAAACGTCAAGCAACGCTGGATTGGACGGTATTTCATCCGTGTTTCTAAAACATTGCATTATGAAATTTGTCAGAAGCAGATAATTTCCCATCAACATGAGAGGCTTTGAAGTGGACAGTAATTTATTGCTAGAACGAAGAAATGAAGAAAAAGTATTGATAGTTCCGTTAGAGTACGGCAGGCTGTGAAAGTGAAAGATGCAAGTTGAAAAGGGAACGTCCATTAATTATGTCACGCAAAATGCGACTTTCGAGGGGAAGGGCATTTGAACGGTAGTATGCGATCGAGCACACATTCTTTTACCAAGCTGTCAAAAGAATGTGCGACCGATCGCGCTTCGCTGTCTGCAGGTCTCTTCTACTTGACCTTGCTCGTTGCACGCCATTACTACTTGTGACCGTCAGTTCGTTTTCAAGAATAATTTTAACTGGGCTGTCGTCCGTCATTTTTATTACATGCCCAGCCCACCGTAGTCGACCGATTTTAGCTGTGTGTACAATGGAAGGTTCTCCCAGCAACTGATGCAATTCGTGGTTCATTCGCCTCCTCTTCCGTCTTCAATCTGCACTCCACCGTAAATCGTACGTTAGTCTTCCGTTCATAGATATCAAGAGCGCGTTGGTCCTCCACAAGCAATATCCATGTTTTGTGGCCGTAGACCCAACAAACAAACGAAAGCCGTAAATAAGCATACATGCTTTATTAAAGCTGTATTACGACTTTCGTAGCTGAATAAAAAATCTGGCTGAACTATAAGCTGAATAACCATGTTCTCAATCGAAATATGAACTTTAATTCATGTGTTTCATTTTGTTTGAATAACATGCTTAGTAAAAGCTTTTACAATATTTATATGTAACTTAATTTAAACATTTCAACAAAGAGATGAATAACAGTTTATAAACCCGTTTAAATATCGTTTATATAGCCTAGCTAATAAAACCTTATATTTGATTGAATAATAGCTGTAATGTACATCACTATTCAACTGATCCAATTATAGGCTGAAGAAAAATAGTACAAAAGCTTTACACAGTTTTCTTAATTGACTTTTATTCAACCACTGAACAATTAGTTGAAATACAGTTTATGCCTCTTATGCAACGGCTTTTAACCAGCTTTGCCAATTAAACCTTATATTTAGTTGAATAATAGCAGTGGTGTAAATCAATAGTCAGCTAAATAAACTACAATTAAAATAAAAGTCGTTTAAATTCCGTGGTAAAGCCTCCGAAGTGTTCGTAATTTTGGTTGATCAATATTACTTCTTCAACTTCAAGTTATGCTGGATAAATAATATAATAATATAAATGATATATTCCTCTATTTTCGTTTATGAGTTGTTCAAATTTGGTTGGTGCCGGTGAACAAGTATTGACCTGTTTATAAGACCTGAATTATGGTCAACTGCTTGGAGCAAATAGCTCACAGGCTACTCTTTACATTGCCCACCCCAAAAGAAAACAGCGCAGTGTTAACAAATAACATCAGAAAACATTGTCATATCTTTTAATCGTCTCTTGTTCAACATGCCATTGTCAGTAATGCACGTAGTAAAACCGAACATCCAATATCAAAGCTTGTGTACAGCTGGCTAATTCAGACGTTTAATAACAACATTTACAATGTTTGATTGAGCACTGATGTTGCTTATTTACAGACAACGCTATAAATAGAATGTCAATGTAGCTCAATTAAAGCATCACTTATGCTACTATTCAATATATAACATTGACCTTATATAGACAATTCGTTTATACTTCATTCAATTCCAGGATAGCGCAGTTGGTATGTCACGTAGTTTAGGATACGAAGGTTGATGGTTCAAATCTCGCTATTAAATGTTAATAAATAAATGTTACATAATGTTTCTGTTAATGTACATGTATAATCATATCAAATTAAATATGCAATAGTATAAAATCTCTGAATCGTATGGAAAATCATACAAAAAATAAAGAAATTTTTATAAGAATTTCAAAAAGTTGAACAAAAGTTCTATTAAAGTCACCACAGCTTTTTGTAATATGCTTAATGATGTTGAATTCATGCATTTTAATAAGCAAGGAGAGAAAAAAAAATTCCCTTAGCTCAACAAAGGTCACTTTGACTCTCGGAATCAGCCTCAAGTTGTGTGCAGCACTTAAACAGCAGTTATTCAATTATCAGCTGAACTCCATTGCTGCAAACTCACTTCTTAAGCATATGCAGTTGCCTGTGTTCAAAATCGCTTGGCGACAGCTTAATAACTTCTCCAAATTTGTGTGAATAATGCCTGAGCAAAAGCTGTGTTTGAAAATAGTTCAGAGATTATTCAACACGCTGCTGAATTAAATTGCCACAATGATGTTTATTTAATGAGTGATTGTTTGTTGGGGAGGAGTACCGGTCTGATTAATTCTACAAGAGGTTAACTTTGTAGTTCGGCAAATTTTTTTCTCGATCTTACCGTCCTTCAGAGTCCAAAATAGGCACGATTGTAAGCCATAATGTGCCTTTGTATCTCTCTCCCGGTGTCGTTATAGGCGGTCACCAATGATCCCAGATAAACGAATTCGTCTACCGCCTCGATTTCCACGATTACCACCGACAAACCGACATGAATGACAATAGAAAATGTCTTAATATTTTTGTTCAAATCATATTACTGACATCTATGTTCGCTGAAAATGTTTATTGAAGCCA
>JASCZW010010167.1:0-38180 GCA_034211315.2 Aedes japonicus | reverse complement strand
CGTTGTACCGATTTATTCAGTTTTTTATTTCACCTTACATTTAGTTCATCAATCTAATCACATCTTGCCTCCTCCAGGGAATTTGCCAATGGTGACAGAACCAGCTGACGAGGATGTTTTTAAAGGGTTCCGTTTACCCGATGTTCAACCTTATAAGGCAAAGATAAAATCGGAGACCGATATCTTGTCAACCTGCACGGCAAATATATCTACACGTCACACAAATTCATGGAAAATGCCACATAATACTGATGTATTCACAGGCCAGATAGAAGTGTCACCAGAAACACAAATGGAGCATTTTGCGAATTATCGATTTTTAATCATAAATCGAAGTATACCTTCGAGGTCGAAAGTACCCTGCTTTGCCTACTTCACTATCAAAATGCTGTAATTGAATAAAATTTCCATTGCTAAAACTGTGCTGTTGCAGAATGCTTCCAATGTTTGCATCTATTAGTTTATTATGATGCGCAAGGTAGGAACACATGTTGCGCAAAATTTGGATTATCGTAGTTCAAGTTCGCGTTGGACACCCGAAGCGATCGGTCGTTTTATCGCAAGGTCTAAGTGATTGGTTGCTTTGAGTGCTACGATTTCATCCAGGAGTGCTAGCGTTACGCCTCCCGGTGAAGCACTTTTTATAATCCACCTGGTGTCTGTGGACAGCATTCTCGTAGATTGGTGACAAAATCGCGAAATTTTTATCGCCGATTTACATGCCCCAATACCAGGCGAACATACGAGTTAAGAGTGCGGTGAATCAAAGAAAAAATACGTACTGGGCGACCCAGGGCCTCCTCCGGCAATTCTGTTTCCTGCGTTCCTTTTGCGTTGGAATATCAACGCTATAGTAGAAAGGTTAAACCAAGGGTTAAACAGCTTAAGGTGACACGCAACAGGCGATCAAGCTACGAAGCCCGATACCACGGTCGGGGTTGGTAGTGGGTGACCACTACAATTTACCTGTGGTATCGATCATACCGGTTTGAAGTAAGTTTATTTATTTATGCTACTTACGTCTTCCAGTTGTATGCTGCACAGACTGAACCTATCTTGCGTCTAAAGTCATTTGCCTAATACTGGTTTTTAAAACGGTCTCTACTTATACTAAAATCGAACGTTTCAACACCATTCAACAAATTAAAACACTTTTCAAGCGGGTGATTTTGTCCGAACACCCGTCGGTGTCTATGCAGTCCAAAATATCGATTGTTGTCGGGACCGACGTGCAGGAACGAAGAAGTTTACCTGCTGCAAAAGATACTGGGCGGTCGTTCAGGTTTGTAGTAAATCGAACGCGAATATTTTCTGTAAGTAGATAACGCCACGCGTTCCTACGGGGGCAGCCCTAACCGGATCGTTCCATGGTAATCGCCGTAAGAAGCGAAACGTACGAAGCAACGTTGTATTCTTTCTGTACGAGTAATTTGAGTTTCGTGCATGAAGGTGCCCAAATTTGAACAGCATATTCAAGAACACTTCGAAAGAGTGAACAATAAAGAGCTTTCCAATGCATACACATCGCGGAACTCAGAGTCCCGCATTTCAGCGTATAAATCCTAGCATGGCACAAGCCTTGTGCATTGGTTGCGGTGATTGTGTTCGTTGAAACTCAGCTTGTAGTCTATTACTGCTCCCAAGTCTTTAATTGAAGATACACGGTCCGGTTTGATGCCGTTTACTCCGTAATCTTATATCAGCTGCCCCTGAGATTTACTGAAACTTATCACCTTACATTTCATCGCATTCACCTCCATTCCGTTTGAAACACACCAACTCGCTGCTGAACTGTCAATATCTTGCCAGCAAAGATGCACAATCAACCCAGTGAGCTGATCCTCCGGTAAATTTTAAGATCGTCGGCATACATAAGGTGATGCGAATTCAGACGGTGGCTCACGTCGTTGACGAACAGAATAAAGATCAAGGGACCGAGGTATGGCTACCTTGAGGCACGCCGGAAAGGTGTTGCAAAACGGCGCAGACTTAATGCTAGCTACGCTTCACGTAGGCGGATCTGTCTGGGCTAGGTATGGCCGCAACCGCGACGATGAGCCAATTTCGGAAATCCCTAGAATCATCGAGCTTTTTCGTTGACCGTTCCATGCGGGCGCGCTATCAGGCGCCTTGGAAAAGTACAACGTAAATACCGCCAACTCGGCAGCGCTTTGCCAGACTGGAGTTTGGGTATGCATATGCCGGCAGGTCAGTATCAGTAAAAGCGATTCTGCACAACGGCCGTGCGCGGTACTTGCGATTTGATGAACGCCGCCTAGCAGCCGAATACAATTCTATCGTGAATCGCTCGGGACCAGCGGCATCGGCTAAGCGGCAGCAAAGAATCGCAAAGGCAGGTCGGTCAATTCGCCAGCATCGCGGATGCTTTCCAGCGCTGTGAATGCGGAGAACCGCAGGCAACTTCCGCGCGTCCGGAAGAAGTAGTCTCCGGTAGCGACGGGTTGAATAGCGACGCACTGGGGGTTGCACGTAGCTCGCGCCATCGACGAATAAAAACAGGGAGAGTAGCCTATCTGAACCAGTACCCTTTCGAAGGGGTCAGCAGTTCTCCAGTGCCACTACTGACATCTGCTACGGTGAAGGCTGGACACGGAAATTGTATATCGTATGATGTGGCAAGTGATATGCAAGTCTATATTATATGGCCTCCACTAGTGGAGGCGACCGGCGAGCAGGTCAAGAGGAATAACTCTCTACCGGCGATATTTGGACGGACACAATGAAATCGGTGCTATAGCGACATTGTTGATGACGGGAAAAGATGGCAAAGAACCTGCCTAAAGAACCGTTTCTTATAGGAAAAAGTCGCGAGCTTTGGGCCGGACCAATTGAACACGCCAAAAGTGAGAGGAACAAATGTACAAAGTACGTATTACGAACGAGAAAGACAACCGACACAAGTTGAGAAATTATTAAAAATGACTCAACTATCAGATGGTACGGAGATTTCAATTATGCTACATCAACCCTCAATATCAGTCGCTGCGTAATCTCTGCCTACGATTTGCTGGACAAAAGAAAGGTCGAAATCGTAGAGGAATTGAGCTCTCAAGGTGTGCCAAAAGCTCCGGAGGATTCTGAAAAGTAACAAAGAAAGGACACCAGCTATCCTCTTGACGTTCAGTCAAACATGCATCCAGCTAATGTAAAAAATGGAGTTCTTTTCTTCAAAACGCGCCCATACTACCCCAAACTTCCAATGCTCTGTTTCGGCTGTTATGAGGTATGGACACCCCGCTCACTGGCTGTACCAAACCGAGACGAATTGTTTCAACTGCTCGCTGGGCCATGAAGAAAGAAACGAATGCGAAAATGAGCCGCTTTTTGCAGAAACTGCAAAAAAGATCATCGCCAGTCGATAATGTCCACGATTTACAAAACCGAAATGGATATCGTCAGAACCAAAAATCGACACATAATCTCTCTTATGCCGAAGCAAGGAAACGTATCGCGGCTGGAAACGAGCAATTATGCTAACAAGTGCCGGCACAACCACGACTGGATCAAGCTAGGATGAACGCTTTGACACTACACAAATGGCAGAAAAAGATAAGAAGATCACAAAACTAGAAGCCGATCATCGAGCACACTCACACGAGAACTACCACTCATAAGCTTGACATCATCATCGCTGCAAGAATGAAGGATAAACAGATCAAGGAACTTTTGGAACACGTCCGTCAACTTGTGACGAAAAAATCGCAAAAGGTGAAATCACCAACAGAAGCATGAGGAAACCCGCCGAAAACACGAACGCTCGATCGAAGAACCGAATCGCAAAGCGAAAGTGAACCAGCTGAACACTCAATTACAATAAAAAATCGAAGAGACCGAGCAATTAACAACGCAAACCGGCACATGAACAACCGCATCGCTCCAATATGTCTCCACCACCAAAGAAACAGCACGGAACGTTAACGAAAGCCCAATCTTGGCAAGACTTGCATCAAGCCAAAACAGAGTACAAAAATCATTCGAATCCCGTCAGTCAAACTGAAAGCAAGTGTGTCAGTGCGCGACAACGCGTTTTTATTTTGGAGAAAAATTGCATAGTCTCACAGTTTTGATTTTCATCGGAAGTATTTGATAGTTTGATGAATAGTTTTAGTCAACTCCTGTATTTTGGACTCTCAAGTAAGTAGTAAGGTTGTACTCTCGACGCGGTCTTGTAAAAGACTCGCTGGAGGAAAAGCAAAATGGACGACGATGAGGATGGGGCTTGGGCCGCCATGGAACAAGATGAATCGTGTACAGGTTATGAGTCAGCTAGTGATGCCTCAGTAAATAACCGCAGAAGAAAAGAATCGTTGAACGAAGAACTCAGAATTGACCCAAAGAAAATGAAGAAAGAACAAAAAAATAAAAAGGACAAGTATCAGTACTCTGAAAAAAATCTAGACAATGGAAATCTCCCCAACGTAGAATGGATTAAAAACAAAACGTACAAAACCTTTTTCCTGGGATCGACAGACGAGAAACAAAAACTGCACATTATGGAGACCGCTAAATTCCTACACAACATCAGAATCACCAAATACACAGAATTAAAACCAGCCGGAAAGTTCCGTTACAAAATAACCTTCAATAACCCAAAACATGCAGAAGATTTGATTAACTCTAAAATACTGAGAGACACATACAAATATAAAATCTACGTACCAACAATGTTTAAAGAAACAATAGGAGTAATCAGAAACATTCCACCCTCATTTGAACGACCAAGAAATACAGAACAACCTTGAATCCAGCAGAATTAAAATAACGGAAGTTGAAAGAATTCAGAAATTAGTAAACAAGAAACTGATGCCAACATATTCTGTCGAGATTTATGCAGAAGGAAAAAGCTTCACAAGAAAGTTAAAATTTATGGAGTAATAACTAACGTAGAAGTTGCTTGTTCCCGCTAAAGTTTTGCCGGAAATGCGCACGCTATGGCCACAAGACTACGGCATGTAAATCCCAACAAACCGGAGTGCTACAATTGTTCACTAAATGAGCATGAAGGTGCAGACTGCAAGTCATTGAATGTACTATGTTTTCACTGTAAAGAACCACGCGCAAGACATTTGACGTAACATGTGAGGAAAAGATCTCGACAGGACAATATTCGAAAAGCAATAGCATACAGCAAACTTTCTTTTAATGAAGCGGAAACACTTTATCCTCGACCATCACAAACAGCACAAAGACTTCAATCACTAACCGGTGCCCTCCAAAATTACAGCAGATAATAAAACCAGCAACGAAAACCAAGTAAGCCCTGCAAACAACAACAATCAAATTAACTTTGCTAAAACGGTAGATAATAACACGTAGCAACAACAAAAACTAACAATGAAAATTACATAACTAAAACCGAATTGGATGCAATCGTCAGCAAGCTAAAAATTGAAATAATTAGACAACAATCTGAACAAACTCATAAGCTAAATTAGAGAAATTCAGGATAAAATAAACGAAAGTGTAACTAACAACTCAAACAAAAATAAAACACCCTGTAGATCGAAATCTCTTTTTAATCAGTATTATTGAACAATTAAATGATCTGATCAATCCACAAGTTCTGCAACAGCCAAAACCACCCAACATTAAAAAGATAACATCAATAGTATTAGACCAGTAGCTAACCGTCCATTATTATCACATTTATTACAACTTCATAAAATTGATATTGCTATACTATCTTAAATTTGGTTAAAACCAAATGAAGTCTATACATTTCAAGGTTATAAATTTATCAAAAAATCCTGAGAGAAAGGTTATGGTGGAGTAGCTCTACTTATAAAAAACGAAATTCATTTTCAAGAAACAAAACTTCCCGATTTATACCCCATCGGATCAAAACAATAGCAATTAAAACTACAAATACAGTTGCTCCAATATTATTTATTTCCATTTATATACCTCCAAGTCCGATAAACAATAGCCAAGTTAAAAAACCTTTGATTGATCTTTGCAATTTTATTGAAAAAAATAACATGAAAACAATAGTAGCAGGTGACTTTAATGCACACCATTCTGTATGGAATGATGCAAACAAAATTTGCCCAAGAGGCGAACTTATCTTAGAGTTAATTGAGAATAGAAAACTAATAATAATGAATGATGGAGCACCAACAGTGATAAAACATCCAAACATCACACCCTCTGCTATTGATTTAACCATTGGGTCATCTTGCTTAGCCCCAAACATAGAATGGACTGTTTTAAATGAAGAGATATGCGGTGATCATAAAATAATTATTTTCAAATTTCTCAATCTAGCACAAAAATTTAATCACAATTCAACTCTCATTAACAAGAAAATATCATTTGAAAACATCAATATTATAAACCCTAACTCAATTACATCACCTGAGCAATTAAAAAACATCTTCATTTCTAATAGCAGAGACTAAATCAATCGATTCAAAAACATGGTGGAATCTAAAAATATTTTTTGACGATAAAACTACAAAATTCATAAATTATTAGAACAATTTAACTATTGAAAATCTTACCTGTTTTAAAAACGCAAGAGCAAAACTAAAAATAGAAATTAATAAAGCTAAACGAAAAAGTTTTCAAGATCTAACGCATACACTTACACCTGATTTAAATATGAAACAATTATGGAAGACGATAAAAATGATAAGCGGAGGTTTCCCCAATAAAAATAACCTACAATTATTGAACAAAAAAGAAGTTGCCATTTTAAAACCAGGAAAAAACGAAATCTGCCATAAATCATATAGACCCATTTATATTATATTACCAAAATACTCTTTCGGATTTAAAAGCAAAACATCATTAATATATTGTGTACATTACTTAGTTTCAAACATAGAATAAATCAAGAACAATAAGAAATGTGTAATGGTAACTTTTTTGGACTTATCGAAGGCTTTTGATAATATCGATATTTCAACTTCATTAAAAATCTTAAAAAAGAAAACATTTCCATCAAACTTAGTAGACTGGTTATATTTTTATTTGAAGAAAAGAAAGGTATTTCTAGCTCTAAATGATGGAACTACTGTTGAAAGAATAACAAATATGGGATTAGCTCAAGGTTATCACTAAATTACATGAGATAACTGAAGATGGATCATTAATACAATTTGCAGACGATTTTGCAGTTGTTGCAGTAGGAATTGCAATAGAAACTAGTAATAAAATGAATACAACACCTAACCAAATATGCACAGAACTAGAAAACTTAGGATTAAAACTAAACCACGATAAATCAGCGACAATAGTTTTAAAAAATACCATTCCTGATAATATAGACATAAAAATTAACAATAGTAAAATAAAAATAAAAATGATACATAAATATTTAGGTCTTTTGATAGATTACAAATTGTGGGGGGCGACCCTGGCGCATTGGTTAACATCCATACCTCTCACGCCAAAGTCACGAGTTCGAATCTCACACCCGGAGAAGTTACGAAAATGCCCAAAAGTGGTGTTTGAGTGACTACGACGGGAGATGAACCAGCCCGAGGCTGAACATCTCGATAAACAAGAAAAAGAAATAAGAAAGAAAGAAGATTACAAATTAAACTTTAAAGCATAAATTACAGAAACTGCTAATAATGCTAAGAAAAAATTGAGAAAATACAGAACCCAATACCTTACTTATAAAGAATGACTCAAGACACTGTACTGACACTACAGATGAACTACCTAAACATTATACTTTCCTTGAAACGATTACATCAATAAATAACTTTCACATATTACAATGCAAAACACAAGTTCAAATTCACCAGCTTAGAAATAATATAAACATAGTAATAATACCTACAATAGCATCCACAAACAAACAAAATACACCCATTGCCTTACAAAAATTCACAACATTGAAATTAATTCAGGAAGACATAACACATTTTAAACTTTTTACGGATGGTTCAAAAACAAGAGATGGAAAAGGATGTGGTATTTATGACCACGACAATAAAATATCGTTTAGTTATAAATTAAATTCAAATTTTACCATTATGAACGCTGAATTGGTAGGGATAATTGAAGCGCTCGAGTATACCATTACTATTGGTCAGTTCAAAGTTGCAGTTTTTACAGATTCGCAAAGTGGTTGCAAGGCACTGATAGATAATAATTCTGAAAATTGCCTAGTTCAACTTTTTTACAATCTAATTCATCACAACAAATTTCAAATTTCCAAGCCATATTAATATCGTAGGAAACGATAGAGCTGATAATGCAGCAAAATTAGGAATGAATAAATCTAAGACAGAAAATCACCCACTTACTATAGGAGATTCTTTAATAAATTTCAAAAAAGAATTAATAACAAATGGAATGAAGAATACTACAGAATATCTCAAGAAATAGGAATGGAACACTTTTAAATAATGAATAACATTGAAGCTAAATCTTGGTACAATAGAATGGAAATTACGACGACACAGACTATAACAATGAACAGAATAAGGACGTTTCACACTGCTACCAAGGACAGACTTTATAAAAGGAACTTAATAAGAACGGATAGTTGTGAACTTTGTCGAGAACAGGAAAGCTTGACTCATATCCTTTACGACTGTCCGGGTCGATCAGAAATAAATACCCGATACTGGCTGACAAGTCCGTTTTCGTCGACGTCCTAAAAAATAAAAAGCTAGATGAGTACTTACTAATAGCTGAATCTGTGAAAGAGACAGGAACCAATGTTTGAGTGGACAAATCGCGGTCCTGAATGTTTTTTAGAACAAGTATAAAAAAAAATCATGTTTGCAATCTCTTTTTCGTTCAATTAAATCACTGACAGAGGAAAATCAAAATATTACTATTCGTTTCGTTTATACGACAACTGACATTTTATTCTATCACTTGACACACTTGGCGAATATGGACCAACAGGTCTGTGCCACTATTGGAAAGAGAAAAAAAAATCACACTAATATTTTGTTTTTCGGAAAATTGGGCCGGCTGTTCCTATGTTTCGTTTTCAATGATTTTTCAAAAACGTTATTCTTAAAGATCAATATACATAACGTCTGGGAAAGTATTCCTCAGAATATCTTGAAAATTCTCTCTAAACTTCTTGGAAGTTTCTTGCAGAACTTTTGAGAAGTCCTCTTCGGAGTTTCAATGAAGTTTTCTCCTGATCTTCGGGGATGTTTGTTTCTGAATTCCTTTTTTTCCCTATAATTTTGAAAAGTGTATGCCTATGCTTCTGAGAAGTATTCATCTGAATTTCTGAGAATTCCTGAATTTCGAGAAAGTTTCATTCTTGAATTCTGGAATGTTTGATTCTGAACTTCAGAAAAGCTCTCTAGAACTTTTGTGTAGTTATAACTCCTGGGAAGTAGTGATAACTCTCTGGGAACTTCAGAGAAGTTTTTTCCTGAAATTTTTGAGAAATTCCTTCTTGAACTTATAGGTAGTGTACTCCCTAGTATGTTTCTTCCTGTTTAATGGGGAAGTTATTTCCTAAGCTTATTCTTTTGAAATCGCTAATAATTCCCATCCTGAACTCCGAGGAAAGTTTTACCGAAAGTTTGGGAAAGGCTTTTCTAGAATTTCTATGAAAGTTCCCTCCAATCTGTTGGAAGTTACTGAAAAGTCCTGAACTTTTGGGAATTTTTCTTCTGAACTTCGGGAAAGTTTATTCCTGGATTTCTAAGAAATTCTTGCTCAAACTACTAGGAAGTATCCTCTATGCTTCTGGAAAGTTTCTTTCTGTTCTTTGGAGAGGTTTTTATTCCTGAACTTCGAGAAAGCCTCTTCTGAAATTTTGAAATGTTCTCTTCTGTACTTCGGGAATGCTCCCTAGCACTTATGGGAAACTTCTTCCGGAGATTCTGGGAAGTTCATGTCTGAACTTCAGAAAAGTTCTCTTCTGAACTTCTTGGTCATATCGTCTTAAGCTTTGTAGATGTTTGTTCCTGAGTTTTTAAGAAATTACAGTTAGGAAGTTTTTTCATGAACTTCTGGGATGAAATCTTGAATTTCTCGGAAGGGTTCGAGAACCTTTAGAAAGTTCCAAAATTCTAAGTAGTCCGTTTTCCCAAACTTCTTTCTGAAGCTCTAAGAAGTTCCCTCCTGATTTTTAGGGAAGATCTTTCCTGATTATCTGGTATGTTTTGGTTTCAATGATCTTGAAATTCAGGGATGTTTGGTAATGAATTTTCTGGGATATTCCTGCTTAAACTACTTCTGAGAAGTTTCTGCCTAACCTTCGGAGATTTTTTTTTCTAATAATTATTAACTTAAGTCTTCCTGAAGTTCTAGAAACTATGTTTCTGAAACTTTGGGAAGTCTCCTTTAAATTAGTTCAGCATGGTAAATATCGGGTGAAAGCGAGAAATACTCATGTCAATTTTGACGCCAGCTGTAATCCAAACCACTTAATGAAAACAGTTCAAATTTTGTCCACATTAATCTCTGTATTATTTTAAGTCATTAAGAAATTTTTAATATCCTACCTAAATTTTTCACAGAAATACGGATTTTTGAAATTGGTATGTCAAAAATGACTTTTTTCACATATGTTATGATAACTTCAAATTTATAAACTTCATCAACATTTTGGAAGCAAAATTTTGCTCGGCTTTTTTTTTGCTACTGAGTGTATCTGATTAATTTTTCTCCTAAACCAGAGGAACGTTCGAAACTGCCATGAAAAGAGCGAGAGTGGAACTAAAACTCGCAAGCAGATGGAAGTTTTTCTTTCACGCTCTCGCTTTTCAATGATTCTCTGTGTATGATCAAATTAGGGAAAATCTTCCTAAGCTAAGGCAGGATGTTCTGACTGAGATAGAACTCCACGTTCGATATGTTAGAACGATTGCTATTGAACAAAGATGCTGTAAGTTCTACTTTGGCCTTTTTTGATTCGATCCGCTTCTCGGCCTTTTCAAAGAGGTTTCGACTGAACTTTCGTCAGAAAAATCTGTTTCCTTACGTAAAGCTCAGTACATTCCCACGTTATGAAGGAACGGATCAAACTGCATTCAAATGATTCTCTTCTTCCATTTACCGAAACGTTGGTAGATGAACTGGAAGATGGTCTCATCAAGCAGTTCGGGGAAAGAGAAAAGAATGAACTGATCGCTCAAGCCATCTTTCTCGACCCGCGGATTAAGAAGCAAGGTTTTGGAGATGTGAAGATTTACAACGTGACAAACCAAGGTCTCGTGTACAAAATGCGGAAGAATATTGATGCTTCGTATGAAGCATCGGCATCAGATAATGATGAAAAAGTTTTGCATTCCTGCAACGCTGTATCTTGTGAACGGATCTTTGCCAGATGAAGAACAACTGGTTGGTAAGAAACGTAGTAGGCTAACCGCGAAACATATTGCGTTAATTGTTATTACTGTTTAAAAAAAATGGAATATTTCAACAAAAATACACATTTTTTCAAAAATTTCAATACCGTGTTCCGAATTACATGGTGCGGCAGAAAATAATGCTGGCTCGTGCTTCAACATATCCCCAAATCCAATAATCAAACGGATTAATATCTGGACTGCTAGGGGGGCACAAATCCTTCGGCCAAAACTTCATGTTATCGTTCAACCATTGTTGGGTTCGATTGGACGTGTGACACGGCGCTCCATCCTGCTGTAGGACAACGTTTTGGTCCTCGGAGAAGTTGGCCTTCACCCAGGGAAGCACTTGGTCCTTTAAAATACCGATATACACTTCGGTATTGATTTTAACTCCAGCATCAATCAAAACAGGCGACATTTTCAAACCGTTGGACGCCACCATGCCAAACATCATGACACCAGCCGGATGTTTGGTTTGAAATTTGAATTTCACTTTTTCCGGAACGTTCTCTATTTTCTGCGGTGAAATGAACCGGCCAACAGCCGCACGGGCCACAGCAACGATGCTGAAAAGCTTTTCGTCGGAGAACAGGATTATCATTTTTTCCTTCTTCAACAAGGAAAGCAATCTCTTGGAACGAGTCACTCGTAGTTCCTTGATCCGGTCCGTTATCAAGTGGCGTTTCACTCTGGCTCTGGAAGATCAGGGTGGCCACAGACTCGGGAAAATCGGGAAATGCGGGAAAAATGCGGGAATCCAAAATCATCGGGAAATATGCGGGAAAAAGGCGGGAATTTCAAAAGTCATCGGGATTTTTTGTCAAATGGAAGGAACCATACTCACACCTTTTTCAAATGATTTGAGTAGCGTTTTTGTCAATTTCTCGGTCCACCGATCTCATTGTTCAGCCTGTTCAAAACGTACCGCTTAGAGCATCTTCAGCGGTGGTCTATTTTAACATCTTTATAGTTGATTTGCATCAGGAAACTTAAAAAGAACCAGCTAAAACAGACCAACTTTGCGTTCTCCGCACCGGTGTAGTATTTCTTGTTGTTAAACCCACCAACAACTATCATCTTGTCAATCATACAATATCCAGAGATCAGAAGTTTTGTTTTTTTTTCAGAGACCGAGGATTTTTCTCAAACTTTTTACCATAGATTGGTTTGAGTGGTGGTAAGTGTGTGAATGCATGCATCTCATTTAAACGAATTTAGATAGTGCTGATAGTGATAGATAACGCCACGCCAACCTATGACAAGAAGCACTTACTGCGACGTTTCAATTTGCCAAGGGATATCATCCTAGTCATTACCCTAGTAGCACACATGTTGACATAAAGTTTAGAAAACACAAATATGCCTTTATAAGTCATAATCAAGTTGCAGCAACTAATTATGATCGTTCTGTGCTACTTGGGTATGCGACAACTAGAGTCAACTGATGACTTTTTCCAGCTGTTGCGATGCAGCTGGATATGTTGGCCTTAGTGGTACATAGGTGCACTGCAGCTTAACGGATGTTGGCGTATGTCCTCAGCTAGTTCTCTCGACGAAAACTTGGGGGTTGGTGTCCCTGGGGAATTTTTGCAAATCTGTCCTTAAGACTTACGGGCCGCAGTATTTACGGCCCCAATATCGGAAAAGGTTAAGAAACTAATGGACAAAAATTATCTCTCAAAAGTTCGAAAAAAATCTTGTAAATTCAGTGCACTTAGAAACTCAGGAAACTTATCAGAAGCTCGGTATACTTTTTAGATTTGACTTAGACTTTCCCGAGGTTATTTTCCCTGATGTCAAAGGAACATACCATAAAATCAGGGAACTTTCCAGAAAATCGGGGAGCTTTCCAGAAATTAAGAGTTCTTCCTAGAAATTCAGACAACTTTCCTGAAATTCAGATTGTCTCCTAGAAATTCAGGGAATTGTCCACAAATTCAAGGAGGTTACCACGAGTTCAGAAAAGTTTCCAAAAGTAAAGGGTTCTTCACAGAAGTTCAGGTAACAAGAAGTTTAGAAAACTTATCAGATTATTTTGGGTATTTTTCAGAAGTTCATAGAACTACTCAAGATGTTCAGGGAACTTCCCAAAAAATCAAGGGACTTTCCAGAAAATAAGAGAACTTCCAATAGAGAACAGTCAAGAAATTCATAAAGCTTTTCAACAGTTTTCGGATCTTCCTAGAGGTTTAGTGAACTTCTTAGAATTTCATGAAACTTGCTAGACATATAAAGAACTTCTTAGAAGTTCAGCAAACATGTAGGAGTTCAAGAAACTTCCTTGACGTTCAGGGTTTCTCATGAATTCAAAAAACTTCTCAGAACTTCAGAAAATGCTCACAAAGATCATGGAACTCCCCAAGGATCAGGAAACTTTCGAAATGGTCAGCAAACATCTCAGACGTTTATAGAACGTCCCAGAAATTCAGAGAATTTCCCAGAAGTTCAGGGAATTTTCCAAAAGCTCAGGGGATTCAGCAATTCAGGAAATTTCACAGTAGTCCTGCGATCTTCCAAGAATTTCAGAAAACTTCCCCTGAGATCGGGGAACTTTCCAGAATTTCAGGAAACGTCCCAGATAAACAGGAAACTGGATTTTTTGAACATTCGAAAATTTTGAGAAACATTCTAAGGATTTTTCCATAAGTTTGGGGAGCTTCCTAGAACTTCAGGGATCTTTCCAGGTGATCGAGAAAATTTCTTGTTTTCAAAAAGAACTTAAACTTCTTACTACTCGATAATTTTTCGAACCCAACCAAATCGGGAATAAAGAAACCAACTACTATTTAATCAGTTTCATAGAATTTTCACCTATTCACAATCTTGGATATCATAAAAAGTTCCTGTATGGTTTAACAACATCTGATTTTCTAAGTTCCCGTCATTTCCAGAAAATTGTTCCTATTGCATGGATGATCAGCAAACTTTTTGGAAGTTCATCCAAGTTTCCAGAAACGTTAATAATTTTTCGGCAATTCAATGAACTTCTCTAAAGTTCCACCATTTCTCGTCTCGAAAGACAGCGAGCAAATTTCATGATTATCTGAACACTTCCAATTATTTTATTCAAATGCCGACAAGTTTAATCAACTTCTGGCATGATCAATATAGATATTTCCACCCAATCTTCATAGATATTCTGAAGTTCATTAAATTAAATTTTTAAAGAGTGCATTCAGTAAGAAACTTAGAAGTTAGTTCTGAAATGATGCAAAATAGATCCGGTATGAAACAAAATTTACAAACACCAGCGATGCAGCGATGTTTTTGCGTTTGGTCTAAACAAAGAAATCCAAACTACGATTTGAACCACCGTTGAAGATGCCCTTAGAAGATCTGGCTACACGGCTGTAACAGGTGAGGCTAGAAATGAACTTATCTTTCATTGCGTTTGTAAGGGTGTTAAGACATGGTGTAAGAAGAATTTAGGCAGCTGTGCTCAATGCCGTCTGACGTTTGCCGGATCCCAGAGAAAAGAAAATGGTTTGGCCAAATTTTGGCTAGAACCAAGAAGCTCCTTCTTGATTCTAGCCAAAATTTGGCCAAACCATTTTCTTTTCTCTGGAATCCGGCAAACAACGTCAGACGGCATTGAGCACAGCTGCCCAAATTCTTATTTAGTAGCTCCTACTAAATTTGACAACATTTTTTGAAAATTGGCTCATGCTGTCGCACAAAAAGGCGTATTTTAAATAAATGGAAAGCGTCTGGAGGTAAATTAAACTGGAAAAAGTTTGGGAGCTCAGAGATTTAGCTACGAGTAATTTATATTAACTCATCTTAACAGTCGGGAAAATAAGGCAAAAATGCGGGAAAAATGCGGGAATTTTTATATTAAGATTGTGTGGCCACCCTGCAATAGGGAGGAGGCAGTCCCATGCTCCCTATCCAAATCGTTTCACTTGGGTGCCCTGATGGTCCCTCCCTTTTCCCGTTATATATTATGTCGTGGATATTCAGTATATTTTGTAGTGGTCATTTGATTGCTTACCTTGTGTTAGAAAATTTGGCTGAAAGTAAAATTGGTTAGGGTTTATACCGTTCTTTACTTATGGCTCTGTGTTGTCTCGATGTTACTGCTTTTGAAGAGTTGACTTTAGGATGACCATATGATATTGCTCGCGGTCATAGGATAGGGAAGATAACAGAAAGGAAAAAGGATTAGTGATTGGTAGCACGCTATGCGCATGAGAGAGTTTCATGGTGATATTCTCACAACGGCCGTTGAGAATGGTTCGACGGATGCATATGAGAGATCATTCCCGTTGAGTTTTCGCTCGTTTACTCAATTCCATCATGTTTGGTTATAGAATACAAGAAACGTTCTACAACGTGCTTCATTTGGGAATATCAGGACAATGACCTCCCATCGCATCTTCAAGTGATCATTACAAGCTGTCCATTTGGTTCACTTTTGAACATTGATGGGGCAGCCGATTCACACATGAAATCTGCCGCGACCAACTCGACAGAACGCGCCCATACCCCTTTCTGAACCGAAGGGCAGGGTAGTCACTAGCTACACGAATTAACCCAATACTCAAGTTTGAACATTTTTGCATTATTTTCTGCTGCACCCTGTAGCTAAGTGCTACTAAAATAGTAAATGAACGGTTCTGAAGAACTAGCTCACTTCAATGACCGGAACTGTTCGGAGCCGCTCGCTATAGTGAGTCATTTTGCGCACCTTTAGTCTACTGCGCTTTCATTGATCTCGTCACACTTACCACAGAGCATCCATGACCTAAAAATAACCTCCCCCACTAACACAAAACTATCCTTCCTTTGACAATTGTGTAGATGCAGAGGTGAACACCGTCCCCATCCCCAAAGACCCGTAAGGACGTGACCGGCACCGGTACTGATCTATAAATAGAATGAATTAGTAAACATGTACATTGAAGATGTGAAGCTACTCCCAAGCTCCATCTATGTGGTTCTCTGTGCAATTACTCTAGCTCTGGTTGGTAACGGAGTAGCAACTACAAAACGCACGGTCTATTTAAAAAAAATACAGAACAGTTCCATCTGTTTCGACCCTACCCATAGTTCCTTAATTACCACACTCGGAACAACGTTTTACGTCAGCGAAGTTCGCACGTCAAGAAGTCAACAACACACATTTTAAATATTGGCGGAAGGGAATAAATATACACATAAGTCTACTTGAAGAGGCACACTTGATGAGAATTTCAGCGGATCACTTACTCAAATCATTTGCGATGCAAAGTGTGCTATTGATTCAAGTGCTTTCAAATACGATCGCATCGATATTGATCATACAGCAGGTATAGAACGCTAGTCCTCCTCTTCGGCCCAATAGTTTTCCGCCCTCTGGATTGGCACTTGTGAGACGAACATGAGAAGATGGGAGAGAGTTAAAACAATAAGGTTACGGTTTTTTTTAGCAGTTGATGCGGTCAGTCACAAGATGAACGATCCTTAAGTAATAATAACAATCATTATGGGGCCATGCGTCATCATATGGGACGCATTTGGGCCTGTTCAAAAATTACGAAGAATTTTTTTTGCAAAACTCAGACCCCTTTTCCGCCATGTAGACTTTCTCCATACATTTTTTTTATGAAGCGTAGACTTTGGCCAGATCATACCCCCCCCCCCCCCATCCCAAAGAAAAGTCTACGTGCTATTTCTTAATTTGCTGACCATATCAAGCTATTTGGCTTATCACAATTATTGTCGGCTCTCAAATTAGTGTTTTTCAATAGATGCTATACGATTTTCCTAAACTCTGATTTGTACATAAAATTACAAACTGTCTTACCATTTTTTCAGATCACCGGCGGTGCCGGGTTCGTGGGATCGCACCTGGTAGACTACCTCATGATGCAGGGCCACGAGGTGATCGTAGCCGATAACTTCTTCACCGGACGGAAGCGCAACGTCGAGCACTGGTTGGGCCACGAAAACTTCGAACTTATTCACCACGATATCGTCAATCCACTGTTCATCGAAGTGGACGAGATCTACCATCTGGCAAGCCCGGCCAGCCCACCGCACTACATGTACAACCCGGTCAAGACGATCAAGACCAACACGCTGGGGACGATCAACATGCTTGGGCTGGCGAAGCGGGTCGGGGCCAAGGTGTTGATTGCCAGTACGTCGGAGGTATACGGAGACCCGGATGTACATCCGCAACCGGAGACCTACTGGGGTCATGTGAATCCCATTGGGCCGAGGGCGTGCTACGACGAGGGAAAGCGGGTAGCGGAAACGCTGAGCTACGCCTACGCCAAACAGGAGAACGTCAATGTTCGGGTGGCACGGATCTTCAACACGTACGGTCCACGGATGCACATGAACGATGGCCGGGTGGTGTCCAATTTCATCATCCAGGCACTGCAGAACCAGTCAATTACTGTGAGTAATTTCTTATTAATGGGAGTCCATAGCGATGGCACTCAAGCTGTTCTTCTTTCCTTTTTCAGATGTACGGAAGCGGAAAGCAGACGCGGTCATTCCAGTACGTTTCTGACTTGGTTGACGGAATGGTGGCACTAATGACTTCCAACTACACGCAACCTGTCAACTTGGGCAATCCGGTCGAACGCACAATTCAGGAGTTTGCCGAAATCATTCGCGACCAGGTGGGTGGTCGGAGCAAAATTATAGAACTTCCGGCAGTGGAAGACGATCCACAGCGGCGCAAGCCGGATATTTCACGGGCTAAGAAATATCTCAACTGGGAACCGCGGGTGAGTTTTTTATAAGTTCGTATGACAAACTTATTTTCTGTAATGGGACTGTTTTCTGTCCGAAGGTCCCCTTGAAGGAAGGTCTCATCAAAACAGTTGAATACTTCCGAAAGGAGCTGGCACGCTCCAATCACTCCCAGCGGAATATTTTCGTGCCGGAAACGACTGAAACCAAGAAATAGCATTGCTAGTTGGTAGCGGAGTGGTTTGTGAATGGTATGTTGAATTTTTAGTAAGTCAGTAATGTCTAGGAGTGGTCGGAAACGAACGACCGACGGTGGTGCAATTATTGTCAGGTGCTAAAGCCCTGTTTCCTTCCTCTCTGTATAGAATGACCGTTAGACCCATTCCATCATCCATCCGTCGTTTTCTTCTCCGCCTATTATACCGCAGTACAAATCGTTTCCCCTATACTTCGTCCTATATCCGTCAATCCGGTCACCAACATTTCCTCTCTCGCTAGTAAGTTCGTTTAAGGGCAGGCATTCTGCGAAGTCTCATTGGTGGTTTCCGTCACCCACGCCCTTAAGAATGTGTACAGATATGTCAATTATGGTTGAAAACGGTTTGCATATAAAACTACTGCTTATAGATTAATCTTGATGAATAGTATAATTTCCCATGGTTGGATGTTTTGTGCATATATTTTTCATCCCCCTTATATTTCTAGTCTTGTTTTTTTTTTTTATTTGTGAATATATTTTGATAGTGTTTATTATTGTGATTAAAAAAAATCATGCTAGTGAATAGTTGAGAATAATGTTGATAGATAGTTTCATCTAGTGACAGATATCACCGCCAGTGGTACGTGTTTCTTGTTCAGAAAATGGCCAAAATTTCGATTATTTGATTTGTGGGTCGCGTGAAATTCACTTATTTTTCGCAAACAAAGAGTTATAGATCATTGCACGATGGCGTCATCAATGCAGTTTTGACAGTTCAGGGAGCTTGTTTACGTGGACTTAGAATATTTTCGCTAAGCTCGGTTTGAAATTTTGTGCTCTAATTTCATTACGATTGAAGTAAAATCGACGGGAAACAGACACCAGTGCTTATTTGAACATCATTTCCTGAATCTTATCGTACAGAATCCGGAAAAAGCCAACGAAAAATTTCGTTTTAGCAGTTCAAATTCTAACACCTTGTAAACAAGCTCCCTGAACTGTCAAAAAAGTGAGGTTAATACATTCCGTGCAATGTATTTATGCAATGTAATATGAACCAATATAGATAACAGAGTAAGCTTAATGTAATATGGCATCGAAGTTAGCATTAACGCTTACGCACCTCGTTGGTAGAACTGTGATGAAAAATGATCAATCAATCACCAAGTCACGTCTATGCAACCGTGGAAGAGAGGAAGGACTTGATAGAAGACACATGGAATCCATGCAAGCTGTTTGGTGTATCATGGTATTATTTAACAACCACCAGTCGCACATTCGCCACCAGCACTACTCGTAGTCCACCTTCACAAATTTAACCTTTTAGTAAAACTAAAACTTTTAGTAATTGTTCGTCAAGCACCCACTGCAGAATATCCCAGTTTTTGTGCTGATGGGAGCCGTCCCCTTTTTTCTATGAGAAGAAAGCTTTTTTCTCTTGCTTATAACGGGTGGCAATTAAAATTTTGGATTTTTTTCGAGGCCTCTATGCTCAACAACAAACGAGCTCAGAGAGAAATAAGAGTGTGTATGCGTTAGCTCTTTCTCTCCTCTTTCTGCTAGTATTTTCTGTTTTGTTTATGCTTGCACAGTTTTGCTCAAAATGCCGTCGAAACAAGAAGTATTTCGCGAGCGCGTTATACAGTTCTACGAACTGCACAGAAATCTCGGCAAAACGTATACGGTACAACATTTTAAAAGCGAAAATGTTGCGACTTCGACTGTTTACCATATCCTAAGATCCCCAACATCTGCTCGCAAGCAAGGTAGTGGAAGACCAGCCAAAATTATGGACGCAAAAGGACTTCGTTCTCTTTCTCGTGCCTTCAACAACAAGGATTCACTGAGCCAACGGGATGCCGCAAAAAAGTTCAACTGTTCTCACCAGTACATCTGCAAAACATTGAAAAGAGTCGGAATAAAGTGCCGAAAGAAGACACGAGCCCCGGAATATACTGATGCACAGATTTCAACGCTGAAATCCCAATGCCGTTGGTTGATTAAAAATTATTCCGGAAAAAGTTTTGTTTTGGACGACGAAAGCTACTTCCCTCTTTCGAAGACGCAGATTCCCGGAAACGATCGATACTATTCAACGGATAGTTCTACTACACCTCCGAACATAAAATATAAGTTTAAACATAAGTTTGAACAGAAAGTGATGCTGTACATTGCCATTTCCGAGAAAGGCATTTCTAAGCCATGGTTCAAGCCCTCTGGTTTGGCAATCAATCAAGATGTGTACCAGAACGAATGTTTGAAAAAATTTTGATCCCGTTTCTACAAAAACATCATGCTGATGGACAATACGTGTTTTGGCCGGATAAAGCGTCATCGCATTACGCCATAAAAACACAATCGTTCCTGAATACCCATTCGATCCCATTTGTACCCAAAACCACAACCCGACAAATCTGCCTCAGTGTCGCCCAATCGAAGATTTCTTCGGGGTTTTGAGTTCCTTGGTGTACAAAAATAACTGGAGAGCCACGAATTGCAAACAGTTGATTGGTAGAATCAAGAGATGCATTCGCAAAGTTGACATGGAGGCCGTACAACGCTCCTGTTCCGACATCAAACGGAAGCTTCGCCGAACATCCGATTACGGACCGATTTCAAATGTTCACTAATTTTTTTTCAACAATGGACAATGTATCTTATTTGAATAAATCAGATCTTCTTCAACTATGTTTGTCTTTTTTTGACAGCTTCAGAAAGAAATTTCAAAATTTTAGTTGCCACCCGTTAGTTCGGTGACAATTATGACCTGAAGCAATTTCTTAGAAAGCTTCTTGTGAGCTGTTTATTGGAATACCCAGTGCTGAGAAAAGTTATTCACATCATACAAAACACACAAAAAAAATCCCCTTCACCGATTTGAGCTAGGCGACGTCTTTTCATTTTCGTCGTGTTGCACGCAAAGCAAGAAGATAGTCATGCATTCATAATTAACGGCGACGATTCATATTACTTCGTCTTCACCATCACCAGTTCAGTTCGATCTAGCGACACGCACCAATCCCACCGCTTTTCACCACGTCCAAAAACATTGCTGAACTCAAAACTGAGCTTGCAGTAATTAAACTTAATCCGCTGTTCAAGCTGTGCTGTACGGACACAAAGATACTGTGCTCGACTGAAGCTGAACACTCATCTGATCGCCAAGCAACACGAGTTTTATACTCATGATATACCCGGAAACAAGCCGATGAAGGTGATTTTGCGTGGCCCCCCATAGTACACTCCGAAATCAATTTTTGCTGAGCTGCAAGCGGTGTCATTGAAACCTCTGTAGGTTTCAAAGACAAGAAAAACCATCGGGACCAACTTTATCTGGTCCACTTGGAGCAGGTTTCCGTCGCGATGGAGGATCTCAATAAAACACGAGCCATCTTCAATATTATTATTGAACCGGTACCGCTCGAAGCAGCATGACGCGACACAGTGCCGGAGCACAAACAACCATGGATTGTGCCCCGATGGATGAAGGTGCCTCATCAAAGTGCGCCAACTGTGGCGAGGAGAATTTCCCGGCGCTCCGATACTAAGTGCCGAATCTACCGCCAGTTCCATTAAACCATCGACATGCAAACCGCCCTTCGGCCTCCGTACAGCAATGATTCGCGGCAGCCGCCGCAACCCCCTCGCTGGCTCTTCATCCAGGTTGGTCCAATCCGGGTTGCAGTACATCCACGCAACCACCGGCCGATGGACAGCTCTACGACTCGGACCAAATGGTCGAGTTCGTCCAAGAGCTCTACCGCCAACTAAGTTCCTGCCGCTCGAAGGAGGAACAGCTCAAAGCCGCCACATCCGTGACGATGAAGTTCCTGTGCAGGCATGAACCGTAAACGCACCATCAGCATCCTCAACTGGAATGCTTGTTCCATCCGAAACACAACAATCGAGCTCGGTGACTTCCTTAACAGGAAGGCCATCGACATCGCCATCGTCACCGAGACACATTTCAAGCCGGAACATGCTCATCGAGCAAGTGATCTCCCAGGCCCGGGAGCAACTTGTCGCAGTGATTGATCAGGTGAGCAACTCTGTACCCATTGATAGACCCAACTGAACTGATTCAATTGCGCAACGCTACCCGGAGGCAATACCAGCGAACTGGTCTGCCTACTTTAAAAAGTCGTTGCAATCGGATGACCAAAATCATTAAGGCCAGAATGGTGGACCTCAGCAATATATTTTTTTCCGACAAGATCTTCTCTCTCCCAGATTGTGCAAGGCCGTTCTGAAAGTTGACAAAAAATTTAAAAACTAAACCAAGACCCATTCTACCGTTGCTCCCACTTGACAGCAATTGCTCCTGCACAGAAGGCTGTTGAGATAGGTCGACACTTCGTCAGCTCCCACAATTTTGGACATAACATCGGCTGTCCACACGAAGCTGCCGTTAGCGAGCTTGTAAACAGCATCCATCTAAGTCCCAACGACTTCTCGGAAGAGTTGGAAATCTCAGCTGACGAAGTGTTAACCTATATCAAAGCGTCTTAGAACATGAAGGCCCCAGGTTTCGTTAACATCATGAACTTGGAGCTCTAGCAATTGTGTCCTTCTGGCGCTGATTTGTGTTTTTTTTTTGTTGGAGGGATGGAAAATTTGCAACAAGACACCTGAAGAAACTCAGGGTGTGGGGATGAGGGTGCCAGCTCCTCGACCCACTAAAAGCCCACCCGTGCCTTAAGCCCTGGATCCTCCCCGGAACCACCTTTCGGTATTACTTCGGGGAAGGGGCTATTGTGCTTGTTAAGCACCCACTATGTCTAACTACTTTGGGCTTTAGGTCTTTAGGTACTTTGCGTCGTGTTCGTCGCCATGTTAGTGTTTGGCCAGATCCGTTGTTTGATGATCTGGCGACGGCTGCTCACACTAATTAACAAACGGACTACTGATATTTGATTGCGCCGAAAATCTGATCCGGAATTATGCATAACAGTGTTATGTAGTCCACACATAAACTTAGAACCATATTGGAGACAAGTACACAATGATGAGAAGGAACTGAGCTACTCGATGCGCTTGCTTCAGAATTCGAACACATATGCTGTTGAACGTACATAGAGTTGTAACGTAATTGCATTAGCAGCCGAATGCATAATTGGATTTACACACTAGACTATCATTGAAAAACTGGATGCGATTTCAGCTATTGTTACAATGTGACTAGTGTTGCTAAACATCTACCAGTTGCTGGTTTGATTACTTGTGCTACGCATCAGCGTAGCAACACATGGGTTCTGAAGCATTAATTGCCAGTGCGTCCGGGAATGACGCTTCTGGTCGCAGGGATGTACACTTTCGCATCACGACACCTGAAGAAACTCATTGTGTGGGGATGAGGTGCCAGCTATAGATAGCTGGTCCATCCTATCGCAATGCCCAGTGGTCCTCAGGTGTTCGTCCTGAGCCGTCCACCCTTCAGTCGCTATGACAGCGTTAAGGTCTGGGATACTGAAACGCTGGGCATGGGACAAAGTTACGGCGGCGAAGGGGCATGGACTCTGGTTGTGGCTCGGAAAGAGTCCCCCAATGATCACCTGCAGTAGCTCTGATGAACGCTCGGTTCGAGCCGCCGATCCTCTGGTTTTGGCCATTACTACCCCGTTGGCGTCACCCTACGGATTCGTATTGGCCTTCTGACACAGACCCTCGAAGCAGGCTCCCTCTATCTCCCTCTTTAGTGTGGCCTTTGCGGCGACTAGCGCCCCTTCACGCTCGATTCTCTCGGCGTCTGACCGCGCTTGTTGTACCCTCGGTCTTGCGTGGAGGGATGTTCTTCGGAGGTCAGCAACCGACTCCGTCAACCAATACACCGGCGATCTTCCATTCCTCGGCATGGTCGTGCACGTTCGCTTATCGTCATAACGAGTCGTTCGCTGCAGGCACCTGGGTTTCGCGTAAGTTTCGTTCCATAACGAGCACCTCTTTAGAAGTCTCTACATCAAAGTAGGACGTCCTCCATCTGCGGGCGAATGGAGTGGATGCTTCTCCTTCCGCACGCTGCCTTGTATTGTGGACGATACAATAACGTCGCCATGGGTGAAGCCATCATACACCTTTCAATTGCTAAGCAGTCCAGGACTGCTAAATGTTATATCGATGATCGATTCCGCTCCGTTTCTATGGTCCACATTGAGCCCACGTTGACTAGGTCCACATTGAGCCTAGCCAAGGCATCCAGAAGAATCTGGCCACTGGGGTTGGTAAGGCAGCTCCTCCACTCGAGCGCCCAAGAGTTGAAGTCCCCCGCTATTACCAACGGGTTCAGGTCAGTTAGCTCCATTGTCATCCGCTCGAGCATATTGGAGAACTGTTCGATCAACCAGCTTGGCCTGGCATAGCAGGTGCAGAAGAACACTCAATTCACTTTTACAACCGCGAAGCCTTCATTTGTGGTAGACACAACCTCCTGAACCGGCCTCCTGAACCCGTAGTCCATAATGCCGCCATATTGGAACTGTCCGCAAACCAGGTTTCCGTTGCCGGCTGGGATGCGGTATGGGTCGGAAATTATGGCGATATTCGATGCCGACTCGCTAGCTGTCTGACACAGCAGTTGCTGGGCGGCCTCACAATGGTTCAGGTTTAGTTGGGTTCTCTCTCTTTTTCTCTCTCTCTCTCTCTCTCTCTCTCTCTCTCTCTCTGTGTGTGTGTGTCATTCTCTTTCACTCACCCAACTGGAGACGTTTGGCGAGTATAACTGTGAATAATTTGATCAGTCATATGCTCTGAAAAGGAGAACTTTTGAGGCAACACATGTTTCATCAAAGGGGGAAATGGGAGGTACTGGGAGTCCACAACAGGTACAGCAAAACAATACATAGCCGCCCTTATTCACACTTACAACTCAGGAATAAAAGGTCAACATGAGCCACCGTCACCAACTATTGCTTGAACCGGGTTCCTGGGAAACAATAGCCAGCGGATGATGCTCTGGTCGTATTTAGTACAAAAATGGCTTTTTTTTAGCCCTGCATTGTCACCTCCAATGCAATGTTAAATAACAAACACGACAATCCTCGCCGAAGAAGAGGGTTACTTCTAGATTCGATGGGCCTCGAAAGTAACCCTGAGACTCGGACGACACACCTAACTCGATCCATCGTTGCTTTGGCCAACCGCGTCAGTTTTTCTGAGAATCCATATTCGAGCATGGACTGTTCTCGACTGATTTGAAATCGATGAAAAGATGATGGTGGGCACGTCATATTCGCGACATTTCTGCAGCACTTACCGAATCGTGAAAATCTGGTTTCAAAACAAACTGCTGTCATTTCATTCAAGATCCAACCACTAGGAGCGCGCTCCAGACGTTAAATGACTCAAGGCTTATTCGCATATAGCCAACACCTTCACTGTCATATCGTATCGAGTCAAATTCTTAACGTTTTGAAGATACCTCCGAGGGACATTTCTTTCCGTTCTACTCCGTCGGCTTAACTAAAATAAATTTCATCAGGAACAATGTATTCGTTGTCTAGCTACCGGACAACAGCTCCGGTTGTCCCTTCTCCCGAGGCTCGTGTATTCGCTGGTGGAATGACAAGGCGTTCAAACGGGCGAAATCCTTACCACATACATCGCAGACAAATTGCTTCTTGCCGGTGTGGAGGGTCATGTGCACCTCTAAATCCCGACGCGTTACGTGCCCTCGATTGCAAACCTCACAGACGAACGGGCGATCGTTGACGTGAATCCTCTGGTGTACTTTTAGGTAGCTTTTGCAGGTGAACGACTTGTCGCATTCCAGGCACGGGAATCGAACGCCTGTGTGGGTCGTCTGCTCGTGCTGTTGCATCAAATACCGATTGGTGAACTGCTTTCCACATTGGGTGCACTCGAATGGCTTCAGACCTAGGTGGCGGTTTTTGTGATCTAGAAGTGCTTTCTTACTTTTGAAGGAAGTCTGTTTGCAAATGTTACAGCGGAATGTTTTCTCCTCCGAGTGTGTCCTCAAGTGGCTAGTTAGATAGCTTTGCTTTAGGAAACCTTTCCCGCATAGGTTACAGGAAATGGCGAAGTTGCCGGTGTGATTAGCCAAATGTTCGTTGAGACCATTTTTCGACTTGAATGCTTTCGGACAGTTTTCCATGGGACAGCTAAATGGAGTCACGTTGAGATGCGTATTTCGGTGAATTTTTAGCTTTGTACGCGTGGTACAAACCTTCCCACAAATATCACATGTTCGATCGTACGGAGCTTGCAAAATGGACGTTTCCTTGATAGGGGATTGTGGCTCAATTTCCACCGGGCTTTCGTCAGATGCCAATGGTAGAGCAACGATTTCCTCTGTTGGCTCGTACTTATTAGGTTCTTCTATTATCTGCTGAATTTGAATTTCTGAAATTGACTTTATTGATTCATTATTAGATATGATATTGGCAGATTAAGATAGCTAGCAGAATAAACTCACGGCATCTCTGTTGTCATCTACGGTTTCAATTCCGACAAAATCGTCGTAATCAAGATCATCTTCCGGGACCGTTTCTGGAATAGTAAACCCAACAGATGCATTCTGCTGAGCAATCGATTCTACTATTGCTTCCAAATTATTGAAACACGTTTCCTCGTTATGCATTACCCCGTCCGAACCGGACGGTTCCACCATGGGAATGTACTTTTCCACCTGCTGGTTTTGCTGAATTGAAATCTCCAGTTCTTTTTTCAGCTAAAATATCATAAAAGAAAATTAACCCGTCTCTGAGTAATACAAATAACAAATGCTTGCCTTAAGAGCTTCCACGTTTGCTGAGAACGATATGTCTTCCTTTTCCAGACTTTGTATAATGTACTCATATTCTTTGTTGGTATTCCCATCAAGCATGAAATCATTACTTGGAAAACTGATTTCCGGGAGTATCTGCTGCTGATGATGATGGTTATGCTGCTGTTGTTCCTGCTGGTGCTCGATAGCAGCTTCCGCTTGACAAAACATTAGCATTTCTGGAATGGTCAGCGTATTATTTGCCATTCAATTCCACAACAAAACATTCCAAACATACCACTGAAGAACGCCTGGCATTTGCGGCAGTTTTCCCGAAACTCGTGAAAGTAGTCCAACTTGCAGATGCACTCACTGCACACGAGCTTGGAGAAGATTTGTGGCTCGTTATCGCTTACTTCCAGGGCGATACATTCCAGAATCTTTTTCGGTAACTCCCGGAACAGCCCGTCCGAGGAGTTGATGTACATTCCGTATGATTCTTCACACTTTTTCAAACATAACCGACAGGGATCCCCGATGGGCGGAAGCTGGAGTGTTTCCATATGTGCGGCTTCCATGGTTTTGAGGGTGAGATTCAAGATTGAAGTCGAATTCTATTCGAAACAAAAATCGTCTACATCTGCAGATGAGAGTGACAGAAAGAATGCAAACAGCTGATTGTGTTGATCGATGGAACAAACATTAAAAATATGAGGGGGATTACACAGCCCCGAGCCCCGATCATTATAAATGGTATGAAAAGCGTATCCTACACGCAAAAGAAAAACCGCAGTAGAAACTACCATTTTGAGGGTTAAATTAAGCGCAATCACCATCAATTTTCAGCTGACTATAAATGCGTTTGATTTTACCATGCATGCGATTAGATCAACCATGGTGCGAATGATATCAATATGAGGGCTGTCAAATATACCACAAACGTTAACGGTTTCACCATAAACGTAGTAAATTTGACTTAAGGACATACACGATGGAATCCCCTTATGGCAGGAGCGATGGCTTCCTCATCCACACATGCACACTTTGGGTTTTCTCAACCAAATATGCCAAATTAATCCACTTACCTGCAGTGAATCATTGCCATACTGCTAATAGGACAGCAGAACTCAATATTTAATCAGTTCACACTGTTTATTTCACTGAAAACACTCTGAATTTATCAACAAGTGCTCATTTCCACAGAGCAGGTAATTTTTCGTTGTTTTTGTTTACCTTTCAAAAGCCAGGATCTGCCTTATATTTTCTCACAAAAATCTGTATTTCCACTTCCCGTAGCCTCCTAAACACTATTTATTTTCACTGAAAGATTAATTATCATCGCGCTCTTGAAAATAGTGGACGAAAAATCTATTTAATTAATGAAAATGGTGCAAAAATTCAGCAGCCGGTCTCAAAACTGCGCGTTTTGCTTTTTTCTAATTTACACTCAGCTGTGCGTAGCGTAGCAGAGCGAAGTGTTGTCAGCAACTGTTTGCGCGAGTGTGCTGGACTGATAAAAGTTTTGATTAACGAAGTAAAAAATGCCGCGTCTTACTAATGAAGAAAAGCGGCTTTTTTGCGTGAACGGCCTAAAAAAGTGATAAGAAGTGCTATTGATCCTTTATCGTGGTCATTCCAAAACCCGTGGAATAGTGGTTTTACTTCAACGTCAAGTGATGCTGAATTTCATCGAAAAATAAGTTCCGGAGAAGAATCTGTCGGTGAATCTTCCGACTTTACAAATGACGTTCCTATACCTGACCCAAATGATACTGGTTTTGAAAATCCCGGTCATACTTTCGAATCCGATGGTGAGTGTGTTTTTGATGTGCTTTGCAATTGCTTGTTGATTTATTTGTTGTCAGCAATATGCACGTCCAAACATGTTTGGGAATGTGTTCAATCACTTCAGAAATTGTCTTGTCGTAATCAAGTCAATTTGTACTGGGTTCCTGGTCATTCTGGAATTGATGGAAACGAGAAAGCCGATGAACTAGCAAGACTCGGGTCGTCTCATCAGTTTGTAGGACCTGAACCCTTTTGTGGTGTATCTGCTTCTTCTCTTAGAATGGAGATGAAAGCCTGGGAATGCTTAAAAGTGGAGACAAACTGGAACAACACTTTCAAAGCTAGGCAACCAAAGTGGTTCATTACTCCAAACATTTCAATGACTCGCAAGTTACTAGATCTTACCAATTTATTCGGAGCGTTATACCGTCCTGTGACAATGCTTTAGGTCAGACTTTGGCGATAACTTCTATCAATAGTGATGCGTCATGCTGAAAATAACTAAAGCAACAACAAAAAGGGGATATGTCACAATAGATCTAAAAATAGGTCGCAGTGACGAAAATACCCGACACGGAATAAAAAAATTTGGAATTGTTATTTGGAAAGAAAGGGTAAACAGCCTTCATTCCATTTCTTTTCCTTGGATGCACAAGCCAGGGGTAGGGGAGTCTGGGTTGACTTGATCCCCCTTCTTCGTTATGGATATATCTCTTCGGATCAAACAAGCCCAACCTACAGCCCAACCTGGTAAGAACGCGTTTCAAAATTTTACCCTTTACCTCTTTCTTCTTAATCAAGAGTAAGGTTGAATTATCTTCTGAAATAGCTGAAAAAGAGAAACAATATGAATATACATGGAATAGCTTTGAAACATATTTGGGATCAGATCAAATATTTTCCCCAACCTAACACACTAACTTCAAATATCAAATTATAGGCCCTGTAAAGTACTTTTTCAATGAGATTCTCAAAATTTCAATGTGAAATATCTTAGGGCACTAATTCAATGCTACATTGCAAGTCTGAAATTTGAGCTTGTAACTAAGTAAGAGGTATGAGCTATAAAAAGTAAGCAATGGCCATTTGATCCCAAATATGTTTCAAAGCTATTCCATGTATATTCATATTGTTTCTCTTTTTCAGCTATTTCAGAAGATAATTCAACCTTACTTTTGATTAAGCAGAAAGAAGTAAAGGGTAAAATTTTGAAACGCGTTCTTACCATGAAGGCATCCATGGGATTTAAAATCAAGAGTGATATTGTTGTTCTGGATAAAAATATTATTGTCGAAGCACAGGCGTCAATGCACATCTGTCAGGCACATAAATGCATAGTCATTTTTGTGAACAGCAGTGATCATACTGATTACGTCATGCATGAAGTAATTTTTAATTAATCGTACTTTAAAACAAAAATTGAAAAAAAGTACAATTATTTTTTTAAACATACGTGCTGAAAAAAGTGACACATGATGAAATTTCTATTAAAACATAGAGTAAATACATACATTATTTACCAAAGCTCCACATTGAAATAAAGTAAAGCAAATCAAATCTATTCATTTTTATTAACATCAGAAAATAAAATAATATCTCTTCGTGTTTGTGGTACGTACCCAAGTAACTTCAAAGTGTTTCAAAATAAGAGATCATTATCACGGAGAAAAAAATAAAGTCATATCAATAATATTCCGGTCCCGATCAAGCATATTTGTGCATTGACTTTTATATAATACTTTTTTGAGATTGTTTCACGCATACACGGAGAAAAAAATAAAGTCATATCAATAATATTCCGGTCCCGATCAAGCATATTTGTGCATCGGCTTTTATATAATACTTTTTTGAGATTGTTTCACGCATAATACAATAGATCGAAGAATAATGGAAGCTTCAATTAAACATAATTGATGATCTAATTAGAGCATGAAATAGGGTTGAATCAACCATATTAAGCTAACATCAACAATATTCATTGTTGATGATTTGACAGCTCTCTGATTCTCCTGATAAATTCAATAATGTTTATGTTTAATTTGACCTTATTTTGAGGGTTGAACTAATGGTATCGGATGGTTGGTTTAAGCATACACAGAGATTCGTTCAAATGATGTTATGGTTGGTTCCAAAAATCAAAAAAATCGTTAAATTTACGATAAAAGTTCCTATAATGGTGGTATTTTAGTGCAATATGTTCTAATTGGAACATTTTGCACTAAAATACCACCATTATAGGAACGTTTACTCAATTAGCACATATTCTTTGGATATTACGAAATTCAACAACATATAACAATGTTTGAAAATTGGAAATATCATTCTTATCAACATGCGACCCTAGGAGTGGACAGCAAATTCGACTTCTTCACGCTCGATTAATTGTAGCGCATCAATGTCGTACCCGTTAGTTGAAATCAAAATTCATTAAAACTACTTTAAAGAATAGTTACAATTTGCTTACATACCTACAAACTCTTCGATGCCCGCCGCGGTTAATCCAAACGATTTCAATAATTCTATCACTTCTTCGTCAACATAAAACTCTTCAACCAGGTCGTCGTCCAAGTGATCTGCCGCCGCCATGATATTTTTTTCCTTCGCTTTGTCGTTGAGTGCGGATGGCAGCCACGAGGCTCAGTAGAGCTGCTATATGCCCTATTTAACCTTCCAGTATGAGTGATTCAACGATAAACACGGATTCAAATAATGACATGTATGCTTGATTTAAGCATTTAATGGTTGATGTTCAATAACGTTGATTCATATGAAATATATGCTTGATGTAAACATCAAATCATTTTCAAACAACCATTTAAATTAACTATGTCAAGAATATCTTCCAAGCTTGGGATAACTATGGCAAAAGTTATATCAATCATGCATCATTTCTGTCCGTGTAATACAATAGATCGAAGAATAATGAAGCTTCAATTAAACATAACTGATGATCTAATTAGAGCATGAATGGGTTGAATCAACCATATTAAGCTAACATCAACAATATTCATTGTTGATGATTTGACAGCTCTCTGATTCTCCTGATAAGTTCAATAATGTTTATGTTTAATTTGACCTTATTTTGAGGGTTGAACTAATGGTATCGGATGGTTGGTTTAAGCATACACAGAGATTCGTTCAAATGATGTTATGGTTGGTTCCAAAAATCAAAAAAATTGTTAAATTTACGATAAAAGTTCCTATAATGGTGGTATTTTAGTGCAATATGTTCTAATTGGAACATTTTGCACTAAAATACCACCATTATAGGAACGTTTACTCAATTAGCACATATTCTTTGGATATTACGAAATTAAACAACATATAACAATGTTTGAAAATTGGAAATATCATTCTTATCAACATGCGACCCTAGGAGCGGACAGCAAATTTGACTTCTTCACGCTCGATTAATTGTAGCGCATCAATGTCGTACCCGTTAGCTGAAATCAAAATTCATTAAAACTACTTTAAAGAATAGTTACAATTTGCATACAAACTCTTCGATGCCCGCCGCGGATAATCCAAACGATTTCAATAATTCTACCACTTCTTCGTCAACAAAAACTCTTCAACCAGGTCGTCATCCAAGTCAACCGAGTGATCTGCCGCCGCCATGATATTTTTTTTCCTTCGCTTTGTCGTTGAGTGCGGATGGCTGCCACGAGGCTCAGTAGAGCTGCTGTATGCCCTATTTAACCTTCCAGTATGAGTGATTCAACAATAAACACGGATTCAAATAATGACATGTATGCTTGATTTAAGCATTTAATGGTTGATGTTCAATAACGTTGATTCAAATGAAATATATGCTTGATGTAAACATCAAATCATTTTCAAACAATCATTTAAATTAACTATGTCAAGAATATCTTCAAAGCTTGGGATAACTATGGCAAAAGTTATATCAATCATGCATCATTTCTGTCCGTGATGATCAAACAACATTAAACTGGATTCGTGTGAAAAACTTAATAACAATGTGGCAATCGAATTATGTTGTAAAACATGAGTTGTCGATGGTTGTCAGAGTTCAGTATGACGTGAAAATTTCCCTGGAATCGGTTTTCGAACTGCAAAAATCCCATATATTATCTCAGATGCATAATTTTAAACGTTTTTAAAACATTTTATGTTTCAGCCATCTACTCAAAGACTCATTCGATAGTTTATGATTGAAATAAGAACTGAACATTAACGTTTAAAATTCACCAATATTTGTATTGAACTAGAGAGCTATTTAGCTTGCTAATTAAGCCCCAGACTCCCTTAACCTTTAAAAAGGATTCTTATTTTGAGGCTTTATGCGTTTTTGAAAATGTGAATATTGTAGGGAATAATTGAATGGATGTACTGTAATCCCAAAGAAAAATTAAAATTACTGGCAACCATGACCGTTTTCATCATGATGCACCAATACTATCATATGAGAGCAAAAACGTGTTTGCACTACTACATGCATGTTAAATACTAAGGATTCAAGGGAGTTTCACCTTAAATTTCATGGTAGTTTTAAAGATAGGTGTAGTCGGGTAAAATGGTAGTTTTTACTACAAGATTTTTTTCTGTGTAGTAAATGACACTCGAGCAAATAAACTTACACAGAAAGAAATTTGATAGTAAATTTTACCATTATTGGGGGTTAGGATGACTACTACAGTATAGTGAGTTTGAACCGACTATTATCATGGTCAAAACTACCATGAAAAATAGTTGATTAAACATTTACCATAATGTCGAAATAGTCCTTGTTACCATGATCATAGTCAAGAATGCCATGATCGTGGTGAATTAGTCCATTTCCATGGTTATTGTTACCATTATATGCAATAGTCATCTTGACCATGATATAATTGTCGGTATAACGATAGAATTTTTCTCAGAGTAAGAATTTCTTAAGGTTAAACTTATGAGCGAGGGTTTGGAATTTCATAAGGCCGACCTATGATTGGATTTTGTTTCACACGACGTTGTTCTTGTACGCCTTTAAGGTGAATCGCTGCTCCGTGTATTTTTTCCTATCTTTTATCTCGCTCTCGCAAACTCACCTTGCTATTTCAAATTGATAAATCTCGATTGTTAGTGAATAAACATCGAATCGAACTCTATCAGATTGCTCACAGCAAGTAAGCATACAAACTGATGTGATTAAATTTTCAATATCTAGTATCGACTCTGAGTTATATCAATTCTAAATGTTGAGGTAATGACTGTCGCTAATAATGATTCAGCATAAGCCCCTAAGCTTTCCTGATTACAAAAGTTGAATTATATTAATGGGCAAATCACTGACCCCGTTCAAATTTCGAATCCAGGTTGCTCCATATTTATTCATAACCCATTCGTAACCCGGATAAAAATAACAATACAATTCTCGAGTAATACATGGTTAGGGCCTAAAAGCCATTTGCAAACAATGACTTCAAACGTTAAGCTCTCACGAATCATGAACATCTTAGAATATCCAGCTACTCCATATGGTAAAACTAACGTTCTTCTACCAGATGCTGCTTTCATTTCACGAGAGTGATTCAAGATTCAAGAGAAATCGACAGTTAAAGTCATTGTTTACAAATGGCTTTTAGGCCCGTAACACGAATTACTCGAGAATTACAATTTAATAATATACAATAACAACAAAATGTATTGCCGACCATGAATTTTACTATTCATGTATCAGGAAAATAAAAAATTCACATTGTAATTACACACGGAGGAAAAAGTATAATTCAATCAATAATATTTCATCTAAAATCTACTACTCCGAAAAAAATTCTATCGTTTTACCGACAATTAAATTATGGTCAAGATGACTATCACATATAATGGTTACAGTAACCATGAAAATGGTCGAATTCACCACTTCATGGTATTCTTGACAATGATCATGGTAGCAAGGACTATTCCGACATTATGGCAAATGCTGGATCAACTATTTTTAATGGTCGTTTTGACCACGATCATAGTCGGTTCCAATGCACTATAGTGCAATAGTCATCCTAACCCCCAATCATATATATTGTTGCATTGATTTTTCCTCGATTGTAACAATCATACATTTCAAGTTGATAACTATCGTATGCTTGAATCAACTTCAGAAAAATATGGTTGATTCAACTATACGATAGTTATGTTGAAAAAAATATTGTTGATATTTTGACAGTTGGCTTTCAGTGCCAGTAAATTCAATCATAATGATAGTTGAACCAACTGAATAACAAGAGTTGGTTTGAACATGCTTGGGGTCAGTTCGTTTTTTTTTCTTAATGAGAATTTCGGATCCAAAATTATTTGAATGAAAATGCAAATTAATACATCACATAATTTGCGATTGATTTCTGACCGATTTTGTTTCATATTTTTATTGTTCCAATTATAGTAATGTTAAGCTCAACAAAGCTACACATTCGGAAATATTTCTTCTCATTTACATTATGTAAGTTAATAGGTTTTGAATCTAATTTAAGCACAGAGAACAGACATTGATGTTCATATACCTTTTCTTGAAAAACGTGAGTAAAAGTTAATATGGGCAGCCGGTATAAAAAGAAAGTGCAGAGAAAATCAAGCAAAACTTTAAAGTTTATGTGCTAGGCTTTTTATTGATAAACATTGACATAACAGTATAACGACATACATTTGAAATGTCGGTTTAAAGTTTTATACAAGCACCAGATCGAAGATGAACGTCTGTTCTCTGTGTTTAAAGATATTATAAACAATGCTTATTTCACTTGACTGCTTAAGTTCGTAAGATTGCAAATGATTCTCAAATTGGTTGGAATTATATGCATAGCACAGTAGAACTAATTCACCGTTGTTTTTTTTTTTTTTTTTTTAATTATTGATTCAATCTGGTAAATGTTCCTTAGAAGTTTATGTTTAACGTAAAAAATGGTACCATTTTCATAGCTTAAGCCTTGTTTAGTAAATTTCGAAATAAGACGCATGCTATTTCCAACAATGTTCTTGGCGTTCCAACAGGATATAATACTACTCTGAAATTGTTGAGCCAAGTATGTGTTCTTCTTTGATTTCATGGAAAGGTGTTACGAATGAGTTACTGAATATGTTATTGGCGAATATGAAACTAGCTTTAGTAATCAAAGATGAGCAAATATTGCGTTTGTTATAATTTACTCTAGTATATTGTTTAGCTTGTTTGTGCTTAGCTTCACATCCCCCATTGCCGACGTAAACTACCAGATTTAATTTTTGCTGTGGCATAGTGTACCAAATTATGGTGCTTAGGTTTTAACGAGTCCTTAAATAAAGAGAGATGCTGCGTGTGATGAAATTCTACAACAGCCTGAAGCTCTTGAATTAGCTCAACAGGAAAATCTTGCAGCATAACTAAGTCAAATATTTTCAGGAGGCTGCAAAAATAAACCCATTCTGGATCGCCACTCGGAATAACTTTATTTCGAATTTTTTGTCTGATGAGATTTGTATCTCTTATGTCATCCGGAATGTTAGATGAGTTCAAGTGGCCATAAACAAACATATTTTTTCGGCAATTTAAGTCATCCAATGTAAAGTATTTTTGCTTGTATACAAAGTAGTTCAAGCAATGAGATAAGCCATAAATACATATTCCTTCAGGTATGTCGTGCATAACATTAAAGTACACATTTAATGCCACGTGGAATGATGGAATTCGAGTAAGAACGCAACTTTCTTTTACGCCTGTTCTAGACATATCATTCATTCCTACATGATCTTCATACATCTCTTCAGATCTGAGAGAATCTTCATATTCTTTGCAGTCGGTTTCTCTGTCACTCCTAGTTCTGGTACAAATGCGGCAGTAATGATTGGCAGTAGGTTTAATATCTCACTCAATCCTAGATTATCCCCAGTTATAAAACCTATCTTGAAACAAACAGTTGTTTTGTTTTGTTTGTGTGTGTGACAATAATACCGGTATCTTCTAGTTCACTTAATATTTCAACAAGTTTATGCAGCGTTCGTTCATTACCAAAGTGTTTCCTATCTCTAGACATGACATATCCAGTTGTTAGAATATTAACAAGCCGTGACAGTACACAGATAAAAATAATTAATTTTACCAAGCGCGTAAAATTTCCTAACGTTTAATTTCAACCCAAAGGAGGCGTAAACAACGAAGCTGTATGCAATCTGCTATGCACCATACAACAATGTTTGTAATCTGTCATACAACAGGCTAGATGCAGGCGTTATCTTGCTCAATTTACATGAAATATCCCTTTAATTTCTGCCAAATTTAGCATTCCCTTTATGTGCATTAGAAAACGCATAAATTCAATGTTTCTTTTTATCTGTGTATATATGGTGGTAAACAAGTTAGTATGTAGTAATAAATACCACATATTTTGGTGTTACTAGCATGTGGCGATACTGTGTCACTTGTTGTAAAATCGTCGAAAAAGATGTTAATTGGAACGATCAACTTATTTTTTAGTCCTTGTATTTTCTTCTGCCAAATTGTGCCATCCACTAAAGACCTAATTACCCCATCATCAGACGATTTAAGACATTCGAGTAATTTATCCAATAGATTGTCAGATTCTAAATATTTACGCAGTTGAAATGTTATAGGCATTAAAACACCCTTTACACCATCTTCGACCATTTCTAAGTTTTGATGTATTACAGCAGGTTGAGTTCATTGCTTATATTGAAATCAGTGGTTCTTCATACAAACCCATATTTTTGAGCTCCTGGTTAAATTTATACTCCGTCTGGGGATTACTTAGCACTGAAATGACTGATTTAAGTATGGTACAATCATCACTTGAGATTAAACCGGTGTCAGTCATCGTTCCCACAATTTCACTTATGGGATTCAATACATTTGAGCGTACATCATCTTGAATCTGAAATACCAACTTTCGAGGTACCGTATCCTTATTTAACCACTTCAAGTTAACACCAATACTTAAACGACTGATTTCTGACGCTACTTTCTCTATGTTGATAAGCTGCTGTGCTTCGTTATTTGCATTCTGTAGAAACTGGTTCTTTTCAGCGTAAGATGATTTTTTTCTAGGTACTTCTATACCAACGTTTTCATTTGTTAACCTTTGATCTGAGAAGGATGTTAATGCGTGCATTTCCGTATCAAGTCTATCTTCATTACACAGCTTATTATCTGCGGCATGGTTGTTTCGAATGTGTTTCTTTATATGAGCAATATACGAGCATCTTACACTAAAGCGTCTTCCGCAATTTGAAATAATACTGCTGTAAACATCGATAGGCTCGTAGATTCTGCGGAGATGAGTGCCGCAATGCGACGGGCAAGATGCCCTGAGATAAATTCTATCGTTTTACCGACAATTAAATCATGGTCAGAATGACTATTGCATATAATGGGTACAATAATCATGAAAATGGTGGAATTTACCACGTTCATGGCATTTTTGACTATCATCATGGTAACAAGGACTATTCCGACATTATGGCAAATGTTGGATCAACTATTTTTAATGGTCGTTTTGAC
>JASCZW010010166.1:0-38193 GCA_034211315.2 Aedes japonicus | reverse complement strand
TATCAACGATTGATGCACATATTGCTTCCGCTCAAGAGCTTTGTGACAAAGGATCCTCCAATGACTTAGTTCTGGTTTGTGGAGATTACAACCAACCACGACTATCTTGGACGAGAGGAGATGATGGGCTTCGCTATGACAACTCTTCTCCCCAAAATAACAATAAGGGTTCTGAAGAGCATGAATTAGACTTCAAGAATGCTATAAAACCATGATAAAACCAGCAATGTTCCTTGGGTCCACTGCCTACCGCAGCTGCTAGCCTGGACGATGGTGTCGACTTTCTAAACATGTCGCAAGCTAATCAAAATCGCAACTATCTGGATAGAGTGCTTGACCTGGTGTACTTTCCTTCTGCGAATGTTATCAACGTATCAACAGCTGTTGTCCCTTTGCTAGCCGTTGATCCTAACCATCCTCCATTGGATATCTCCGTGCCTATTCCTCGCATGCGCGCTACTGTTCCTACACGATGTGAAGCAAGACCTTTGAACTACCGCCGACTTGATTTTGATTCACTAACTGAATTTCTGTCCAATATGGACTGGACAGAACTGCTCAATATACAGGATGTTGACGATATGACAGAGCGCTTCTGTGACATCTTGTGCAGATGGCTCAATGAAAACCTCCCTAGGATTCGGTCACCTGTTAAGCCACCTTGGAGCAACCCAGAACTGCGTAGGTTGAAACGTGAGCGAAATGCTAAACAGAGGTTACTTCGGAAGCAACGTTCCTTCACTAATCAACAGGCTTTCAAACTTGCAAGTGACGCATACCGCCTAGTGAATGCTAGTCTGTATAAATCACATGTTATGCGTGTACAATTTGGCTTGCGTAGAGATCCAAAAAGTTTCTGGAGTTTTGTGAATTCTAAGAGGAAATGCTCTTCCATCCCGTCAAATGTATTTCTAGACGAATCAGAATCATCTTCAGCTGAAGAATCATGCGAACTGTTTGCCAAGCATTTCACGTCTGTGTTCTCCGCTGGCCTCACATCTTAACAAGAAGCTGAACTGGCAACTTCTAATTTACCTGCTGATGTTTTTGACCTGGACACCTTTTCCATCACTTCGGACATGATCATTGCTGCTTCTAGGAAACTAAAAAGCTCGTATTCACCCGGGCCTGATGCTGTACCGGCTGTTATCTTTTGTCGCTGTCCTTATCGACTCTTCTTGGCCACATCTTCAACAAATCATTTGAGCAGCAAGTTCCCGGTGCGGAAACAATCTTTTATGTTCCCCGTATTCAAGAAAGGAGATAAAAGAAATGTTAAGAGCTTACAGAGGAATTACCAGTCTATCTGCGGGATCGAAGCTTTTCGAAATAGTCGTTAGTAATGTCATTCTTGGCCGTACCAAACAATACATTTCAGACAATCAACATGGATTTATGCCAGGCCGCTCCGTAACAACGAACCTTCTGGACTTCACTAGTACCTGTATTACGCAGATTGAATCTAAAAATCAAGTGGATGCCGTATATACGAACTTAAAGGCCGCTGTTGACGTCATTGATCACAAAATACTTCTGTTCAAATACTCCCGTCTAGGCGCATCAAAACGAATTGTGGTATACTTGGATAGCTACATGACGGGTCGTGTTCTGAGCTTAAAACTTGATTCAGCTGTTTCCAGTACGTTTAATAATAATTCAACGATCAATGCGTCCCATCCATCACTTTTAATTACCAAATTGATGGGAATGTCCTTAAGCGTGTTGATCATCGGTGTGACACTGGACGAAAAATTTACATTTAATCAGCACATCAGCACCATCATCAAAAAAGCTTCACGACAGCTGGGGTTCATCACTGAAATATCCCGTGATTTCACCGATTCTAACTACCTCAAAGCACTCTACTGTGCACTTGTACGACCGGTTCTTGAACATGCTGCGGTGATTTGGACTCCTTATCAATTGTCATGTGACCTCAGAATTGAACGTGTTCAACGTAGATTCATACGCATTGCAGTCAGAAGCCTGGCGTAATCCTCAAGATCTCCCTCCGTTTCCCGAACGATGCCGGCTTCTAGGACTCGACACGCTGCACCGTCGTCGAAGTATTCAACAAGCTACCCTTATCGCAAAGATAATGAACGGTGAAATTGACGCACCAGCACTTCTGTCTTGCATTGACTTTCGAGTGGAAAGACAACTTAGATCGTCATCTCTACTGCTGACCAGATTCCATCGGACTTCTTACGGTTTTAATGAGCCACTGACATCATGCGTTCGTACCTTTTCGTTGGTTGACGACCTCTTCGACTTTGGAGAATCTTCTAGATCTTTTAAAAATTGAATAACTGAATCAAGACTGCTAATCTAGGTTACAATAGTTTTAATACATTCATGTAGACTACGGGCAGACGAATTAAACAACATAAATAACCCCTATCCTATTTACTAGCGTTTGGCAGTGTACAACATGCGATATTGCAGCCCGTCGCTTATGGACGGCATGAACTGGAGAGTAAGCGAAGACTACTCCCGATTCTCTGCAGCATCGGTCGGCAAGCCCCCACTGCAACAAGGAAAATGAGGACCAACGAGCGAAAGTAGAAGACAAATGACTTCGACAAGGAGGTTTTACCAAGGCGTTTTCGGAAACGCTTGACACAGGGGAGTTGACAAAAGCGGTAGTAATAGTCTGTGATGCATCAATGCCGAGGAAACAGGAACCCAGGCGTTGCCTGTCTCCGAGCAACGAGAAATGCCCGGAGAACACGGACTGAAACTGAGAGAGAAGAACGGAAAACCATATTTTGTAGACCTCGTACCGCCCTCAAACGAGAGATCGAGTTGAGCATGTCAAACTGGTTTGAAGAGTTGTACCAAGAAGTCGATTCGAACCCCTGGGGCAACGCTTATATAATCGTGGTGATGAAGTATAAGCGTTCAGTGACACCTGCTGAAATATGCCCGGACAAATTGGAGACGATTGTGGACGGTCTTTTTCCGCATCACCACCCAACAAAGATGCTGACGATGCAACTGCTCGGATCTCCAATGAAGAGCTACTGTTAGTTGCGAAGGGTCTGAAGTTGAAGAGAGCTCCCGGTCCGGATGGGATCCCCAATGTAGCACTTAAGACCGCTATATTGGCGTTTCCGGACACTTTCAGGACGGCGCTACAAAAATGCTTAGATGAAGACTTCTTCCCAAACAGATGAAAGGTTCAGAAGCTGGTTTTCTGCCGAAACCAGGGAAGCCACCAGGAAACCCAGTATTGAATAGACCCATATGGCTGCCGGATACCCTCGGGAAGCTTTTGGAAAGGAACATCCTTAACAGGCTGACGCAGTGCATGAAAAGCGAACATGACCTTTCAAAGAGGCAATTCGGATTCCGGAAAGGGGTCTCGACGTTGGAAGCGATCCGAATCGTCGTGTAGAGAGATCAACTTCAAACTGCATCAACTGCACAACATGCGTGTTTCTGGCTACATGTGCAGAATACTAAGTAGTTACGTCCAGAATAAAGCCTTGGTGTACAAAACGGAGTTGTGGCAGAAATCTATCAGAGTCACGGCGGGGGTGCCACAAGGCTTGATTGTCGGACCAACGCTCTGGAACGCGATGTACGATGGAGTATTAACGCTGAAGTTCCCTAATGGAGCTGAGATCGTCGGGCTTACAGTCGTGAAGTGTAATAGTGGGAAACTGAACAGGGTATTCCAACTCATGGCCATGCGAGTCGCGACCGCCTACAGAACAATTTCTTCGGAGGCAGTATGCGTTATCGCTGCCCATTTGCATCACCCTGGTCAAGGACGTCGAAAGAAGAACCGTCAGAACGGACTCGTTGGCTAACTGGCAGCAAGAGTAGGACAATGCGATGCAAGGAAAGTGGCTCATCGCAAATGTGTCAGCTTGGGTGAATAGGAAGGATGGAGGAGAGGTGAACTTCTATCTGATGCAGTTCCTCTCCGGGCATGGCTGCTTCTGGAAGTATCTGCATCGGATTGGTTAAGCTTCTTCACCCTTTTGCCCAGAGTGCGCAAACCTGAAGGAGACACCAGAGCACGTCGTCTTCGAATGTCCTAAGCTCGAAGAAGTGCGCAGGGATATGCACGGCGTGACAGTCGACAATGTTGATGAAGAGATGTGCCACGAAGAAGACACAAAGAATGCTGTCGATAGGGCAATAACGAGGATACTGTAGAAGGTGCAGAGGAAACAGAGAAGTGACCAACGATCCAGCGTCGCTGGCTAGAGCTACTGCAAGTCAGGTCAAATTTCGTCGTTCACGGCCAGTCCGGAGCGAAAAAAGAGCGGCTTTGACATACCCTTCTCGCTGATTGTCAGCCACAGCTGCACCTTCTTGTGGAACTTGGTGTGTCAAATGAACTTCACCTCGGAGCTCACTTCATTCGTGGGGAAATAAAATACGAAGTGCCCTTCCAGTCGTTGCCATCTAGGGTGAGATAGGTCTCGTCGTCCATCACCACCACCACGTCGCGATTCACCGGGAAAATTGAGTTGACCAGCTTATTCAGCCGCTGCCGCTGCGTCCTTGCCTGCAGCTCCGAAACCAGTAGACGTGTCTTCCACTTCCTGACATGTATGTTCATGTTCGCCAGATACTTTTTCACTGTTTGGCCGGTTGAATCGACCTCCCGGGCAAGCGCACGCAGCGATGTAGCCACTTTTCCCTCGGTCTTCCAATTCAGCATCCTTTGGAGCTTCTTGTCGCTCAGGGTAATCGGCCGTCTGGAACCGGGCTTTCTTTCGATGCTCTGATTGTTTTCTAATAGTGCCAAGATTTTGTAGATGCCGGAACGGGCGTATCCGGCGTCCACAAAGTTCCACACGACGTCCGTTTTCGACGCAGTGGGGTGGTGTTCTTTGAACGCGCACACTTCTGAACATAGTTGGCTCACTGTTTTTGCCATCACGGTTAGAGTACGACTGATAGAGCTGTCAAATTTTGTCTGCTGACTCATGGGTTACTATGATTGATGCTGCATGGGTAGGTTCGTCGGTGCGTGTGAAGGTAAACCCATGAAAAATCGGCAATTTTTGTCCATTTTTTTTATGCAAACGTTAGGTCATCCATACAGTCCTGGTGATCAGAACTTGGGATCTACAGTTGAAACTATAGGTTTACGGCCAGACAAATTAACGATATCTTCAATGGATCTTCCGGAATGTTAACCAACATTATGATGAGATCTGGGATGTTTTGGGTCAATGTATTCAATTATGTTCATTGGATCTTATGGAAGGGCAACCAACCAACATTATCAGATAATCTGGGATACTCTAAGTCAACCAACCTGGAGTACTGAACTTAGGATAAATTTAACTCTAGCTTTTTGGGCTATACAAATTTACGATATGTTTTCAACCATGTTCACTGGCTCTTTTGAAAGGTCAAAAGATATAATGAAATAATCAGGGAGGTTCTAGATCGTCCAAACTGTTTTTGAGTTCAGAATTTAGGGTCTACAATTGTTATTTTTTTTTTCGGCTACACGTTACGATAATTCATATTTCATTCATGTTTATCGAATATTCTGGGAGGTCAACCGACACTATAAGATAATCTGAGATGTTCTTAATCATCCAAACTATTCTTAAGCTCAAAACCTAGAATCTACAGATTTATCTGTAGAAATTTCAACTATACAAAGTTGCAATATGTATTCATAGTGTATGATGTGCTCAATCATATGGAACCTCATGGTGCATCATGGTGATAAGCGAACATCTCCTTCTGCATCCCGTGAAGTTTTGGCCAGATTTGGCGAGTTGCCAGTACAGCCGCGAAGTCATCCAGTGACACCGCGATTATAACGTAGATTTCATCGATAAAAACATAAATCCACACAACTGCCCGCAGTTCCGGCCAATCGAGAGATTTTGGGCAATAATGAAGCGGAAGCTTAAGAAAAGTGGAAAAACGGCTCGGGACGCGACTCAGATGGCCAAAATGTGGAACAAATGTGCCAAAGAAGTTGACTCCGGAGGTGTGCAGCGTTTAATGGGAGGAATAAAGAAGAAAGTGCAAATTTTCATTAAAACGAAGAGAAATGATTTGAATTGATATTTTTTCCTTAAAGAACAGTGAATTACCTTTGTTTTGATGTATTAAACTAATTTTCATGTCAATTTCGTTATCGAGATACAGATGATATTATTATTCCGGATTCTAAATGGACATAGCTTTATTGCATATTATGGTAACAAAACCCATGAAAATGGTCTAACTCACCACGTTCATGGCATTCTTGACTATGGTCATGGTAACATGGACTATTCCGATATTATAGTAAATGTTGAATCAACTATTTTTGATGGATGTTTTGACCATGACCATAGTTGGTTGGAAATCACTGTACTGTCTATACTGTTCACTATACTATTAACTAACGATTTTTTTCTCAAAGCAGAGTTGCAGAATGCAGACGTACACGGTCAATTATATCGACTCTAGCTTTAGTCGAATTCGACTCAGAAGAGAAAAATGTTGAGCTACTTATAGAGTGAGGAAAATAGCAGATATGAGTAAATGTCACTCATACTTATTTATAAAGTATTAATCAAATATTAAACAATTTTACTCAGTCCAATCTCAGTAGCCGTGTATTTGCAGTAAACGTGGCACATATAAAAGAGAGAAAAGGAGAAAGAGAATGAGGGATAAAACCAAACATTGTCTCTTTTCGGTAGATGCAATATGTGACATGATTAAATTTATGATTGTTGCATACAAAGCAATGAACTAACAATCGGATGTTATGCAATATTATAATCCTGCTACCATCAGTTTTGACTAACATACCCCATAAATTCTTATCGCTATGCTCAATTTGATGACAAGCAGTTCCATGAAGGCCCAAATGAAGAAATGAAGTAGATTGCCGTTTCGGCCCACAGTGCACTACATACAATTTCCAACGAATTGAAAACCGTTCATTGTTCCGCGACGGGATATAAATTTATTTCCCGCCGTCGAAAAGGCTGGCTAATAATTTTCAGTTTTGTCACAGTATATTTCACTCAACCCGAGTTGACAACTGCAAAGTAAACCAGCAGGATGATAAACCGGTACGAACCAGCTGCTATAGTAGCCGCTGGATTTCGAGATTCAAAATTTCTCACCGCCAAAAGGAAAGGCCAATCGCAGTTGGTTTTTTTCGGTGGTCGTTTCCAATAGCAACGTCCAGCGAGTGAGTGCCGTTTGCACGTTTGACGGAGAATGAACGTGAGAAAAACTCACAATTTACGGCGTTCGTTCGGCGGGTGAGCGTTATTATTATGGATGGCGTTTATCGAATGATAGATCTTTTGGGGTGGCGAATTTTTGGCGCTCCAGTTGTCGACACTGCTGTGGGAACTCGTGGTTTGAATTGGTTATACTGTTTTAGATAAACGTTGCTCATTACTTACAACAAAAATTCTATAAGACAGTATGCTGCTTCTTCTACGAAACGATCACGGTGGATTGAGGTGAGTTTTCAAAGCCAAAAAATTCGCGGAAGAAGTTATTGTTTACGTTTGTCGGGTAGTTCCTAGAGTTCAATTCTAGTCGAAATATTCCTTCTATATATATAAGCTGTTTTGGTTCAGCTTTCAAAGTTTCAAAAACGTTTGAGTGTCGAAGAGCCGATTCTCTCTGCATACCTTACCACGTTCTCACAACAGTTTGAAAATTGATAATTGTCTTGAACTCTATTGCCAAAAGTCTTGGGAACACAATCTTCATAAACGTTCAGAAGATAATAAATTGGCAGGTTTGAATATTTTTTATAATCATGCATGTTTACTATTTCATATAATTGTTACAAAGTTTGACTAAAACAGAAATAAAAAGATGACAATTTACCTCAATTTCAGCTTGATTATATAGATTGACATCCGAAATCGCCTTCGACGTCGATTCAATATAATGTCGTGAAGTAAGCGTCGGGATATTTCTCGAATGTCGATCTTTAATCCGCATGTTAATTTGTCCTTTTGTAGCCGCACTGTGTGGTCTTAAGTCACTGAGTTAGTATCCAAAGAATGTTGAGCAGCACCCTCTATCTGACAATAATGAATAATTAATTAGGTTAAGGAAAATATTAGACTGTTAGGCATATTCTGTGATGCGTCAAATCGAGTGAAAAGACCCTTCATTCAACATATTTCACCTCGTAAGTGATTACGAGTGGTCTAAATTGATTCGCAAAGTACGCCTGTATAAGGTCATAAAGGGTTTTTAAATTGCATACGAAAAATGTATTTACCAAAGGCAGTATTATAAGGTAGCGATAACGAGTCTCTTCTAACAATGGATGAATTTTGTTACGAAACAATACCAAAGCTAATATTGCACTGACCAACCCGTATAGTATAAATCTAATTGTTTTGATGATGGCACGTATTTACCAGTATCGTTCAAATTCAGAAAGATCTCACCGGATATTGTGGCTGATCTTCAGTCTCCATTTGGACGGTCTCCCTGTGACGCTAAAGGATGCAGTTATGTCTCTACAGAAGTAGCACTCTGCTATTCGGCAAATATTTTTGCATTCATCCTTTTCGAAAGGAACAGCCCGAATACAATTAGTACTTCACGCACAATAAAAATCACGGGTAAAAAAACACTTTCGAGAAAAAAGTTAACTTGAAAAATCACAATCATTGTTCAACGCAAAAAAAATCACAGCTCTCCATCTGTACACCATGTGGTGAGTGAGTGCATCTGGAATTATATGTCAGTCACTCACGCGCACATGCGCGTTATCTTCGTATTTTGCTTCTGACCAGCAAATGGACGTTAGTTTGCTTCATTGCCCTGATTTTCATTTTTGTCTCTCCACACACTGCCAACAATCAAAATCCCCCGCTATGAGGCGACCCTATATCGACTTCTAAACTGCTTATAATTATCAAGTCACTCGCGACAAAGCGGAAAAATACTCTAATTTAATCATTTATGTCCGCGTGGCACAATACTAACAGCACTAACAAACACAACTAAGCTGCTATTAACTCTTCCTCTGGATGCGGGGGCGAAGCACAAAAAACAAAAAAAAAAACGGGGAAAAACTACCGACCATCACAAATGTTTGGAAGGAATTGATTAAATTCACTAAACTTTACACAAAACACGTGGAGATTTAATGATTTCACTGATCGTGTAGGTTGAATTTCGAATATATTTATAAATTTATTTTCTGTGAAAAAGACGCAGCAACAACAAAACACGTCAGTTTACAAGCACGGCTTGCTGCAACCAGTAAGAGTGATGAACAAAATAATAAGCACAAAGCCCGATCCCCACAGGGAAATAGTCATCCTTGGGGACAATACATCAACGTCTCAGTGATCCAATTGAACCGAAATCTTAACAGAAGCCAACTTGGATGTATTCCATGTATTCCCACACCACCATGAAACGCCACTGCCCCTCAAACCACAGCCTTCATTTGTAGAACTCTAAACAATATCCTTTTCACAATGTTAGTATACCAAGAAATTTAAGTAATTTATTTTACCATACTTTTCTAACCTAAGTCATTACCTGTTTTGCTCTTCACCGAAAAAAGTCACGACTTTTAAAAGAAATACCGACTTCACATGCAAGGCAGAAAGCACTATCCGTATGCAAAATGACGCATTTTACATTTTTTTTTTTCATTTTTTAGATTAGAACCATTCACACATTCACAATCCAAAACAAAAAAAAACAGATTTTTGCTTATATTCCCGTATTTTTTGAATACTTCTTTTTTCAAAGAAATTTACAGCAAAAAAATGCATCTTCAGGAGACGCTTGGCAATGACCCAATATTTCTCGATGGCGTTACTCCAGAAAAGTAGATGGAGCGTGTAGTTCAACACATTTCACAGTGGGAAAAAAGTGCCCGAAACGCGTGAGAATTCTATATCTCAGCTCGGAGTGGAACGTTTTCTGTAAATGTTTCCTGTTCTTGAAGGAAAACTTCTAAAGAATCGAATGGACAGAGTCTCATTGGCCGCATGAAACTGCTTGGGCAGCAAATTTTATCCTGGTTCCCCTAATATTTGTTCAGAAATTTCTTTGCTCGGTGTGACTCCAGATCAAGAAAATGATGCTAGTCCTATGTAAAATTTTCAGGAAAATCGATTGAAGTTGGTTTCATCAACCACACGGCTCTGTGAACGTAGATTTGGCTGATTTTATGCTGATTCCCCTAATAGTTTTTTGTTTATCATAAATTTCATTGTTTGGAGTTACCCAAGATCCACAAGTTAAGCCTAATTCTTTGTAAAATTAGCTTAGGAATCGATTGGAATTAATTTTGTTCACCGCACAGCTCTGTTCATCGAAGGTATGGTCAATTTCACCCCGATTCCCCTCATATTTTTGTGTTATTCAGAGATTGCTATGTCCTATGTAATCTTGCCTGAAAAATCGATTGGAGTTGGTTTGATCAATCGCACGGCTCTGTGAATGACGATATGGCTGATTTTATCCTGATCCCCCTAATAGTTTTGTGTTCCTAAATTTCTTTGGTCAGATTTACTCAAGATCAACAAATTAAGGCTAGTCTTTATTTTGTCGCTGTAGAAACACACCGAACAAATAAATTTCTGAACAACACAAAAATACTAGGGAAATTAGGGTAAAATCAGCCATATCTACGTTCACAGAGCCGTGCGGTTGATGAAACTAACTTCAATCGATTTTCCTGAAAATTTTACATAGGACTAGCATCACTTTGTTGATCTTGAGTCACATCGAGTACAAAATTTCTGAACAAGGAAATATTAGGGGAACCTGGGTAAAATGAGCTCATTTGCTGCCCAAGCAGTTCCGTGTGGCCAATGGAACCACGCTCATTCGATTCCTAAGAAATTTTCCTTCAAGTTAAGGTAACATTTACAGAAAACGTTCCACTCCGAGCTGAGATATAGAATTCTTTCGCGTTTCGGGCACTTTTTTTCCCACTGTGCAATGTGTGGATTTTCACGAGCAAAATGTTCTCTTTCATGGACGCTTTTCTAATAATTGAAGAGAAAATGCCAAAATCCAAATAGAGGAATTATACTGTTACTGGAAGAAGCAGATCCCCAGACAACACATCTGGAAAAGATACAAACGCAGGTTCAGGGGCAGAACCAGGCACCTAACAATATGTCGTGGCGGCATTAATGATTCTACCTCAAGAAGTTCTCCAGAAGAAACCTCTCGATGAGCTTCACCGAATGTTCTATGATGCTGAACTGCTCCAGATACGTACCCAATCATTAAGGAGTGATGTAGCCATGATCGCTGGTGGACCAAATGCAAGCAAGCATAAGAATGTGCAATGCATTGCACATGGAGTGGAAGAAGAAGCAAAACAGGAAGAAAGAGCTTCAATAGAGCACTCAGCAGCTAAGGGCGGAGCTTGCTTTGATGACCAGAGAACGTTCTGGATCATCAATCACTGGCAAACGCTTGCTTTGCGTGCTCGACTCAGGAGCATCAAACCATATGTTCAATGATAAGAATATCATGAAGCGACTGAAAGTTCACTGAACAAGAAATCCAATAAGAAAGTGTCAATAGCAACGAAAGGACAACAATTGAACGCAACGGCAAAAGGCGAGGTGACATTAACGTCAATAGTTGATTTGAATAAATTGATGCAGTTGTATCTGTACATCGTGGTTTTTATTCCTGGGTTACAGGAAAATTTAACCTCTGTGAAAAGGGTGGCTTCCCTTGGGAGTGAGGTGGTTCTCGCAAATGATTGTGTTATCATTAAAGACAAGTTGTGCGATAACTGTCGTGTAAATGTTTAACAATAAGAAGCCTAGCCAATAACCTGAACAATTTTGTTTGTTTCTCTCTGGACTTGCTTCTTATACCGGCTGCCCATATTAAATTTTAAAAACGTTTTTCAAGAAAAGGTATATGGACATCAATGTCTGCTCTCTGCGGTTTAACAACGACTTTGACTTACAGAAGCCATTTTGTGATTCTTGCTAGTGTGGGAAACAAACAGGGGAAATGTATAAAAGTATTAACTTCCCACGTTCAGCACGATCTCTTGCGTTAGTTCAATCGGCCCTTTGTGGATATTCCGTAGAGTGTACTTTCAATGGATATTGGTACTACGTTACGTTCGTTCATGATTTTATGCATTTCACTGTCGTTTATTGATTACGGCACAAGAATGACGTCTTGAATTACTTCAAGCAGTACGAAGCAATGGCTTCAGAGCATTTGACCACAAAGTAGCCTGCATTAGAACAGATAATGGATCCGAGTATTATAATAGTGAATTTATCAATTTTTAATCAGTGGAACTGCTCAAGCTTCGAAGTGATTGGAAGGACTGGGAGACTGCCATCCACGTGGAGCTGCAGTCATTAAATGAAAACCAAACCTAGACTAGGGTATGTGTCCCTTGACTCAGCCTAATATGCAACAATCGATTACATTTTTCATTGTAACTCATAAAGTATTTGAGCAGGAAACAAAATATAACTAGCTATACACTTCCTAAGATATGTTTAATAAGCCATCTGGTAGTATGTCTCACGAAAAGCTACACAACTCGTTTTATAAAGTCAGAAACTTTCGAGGGATATGGATGTAATGTCGGTCTATGGGTACCAAATTGGGTCTAATCATGGATGCAAGTTCGTCCCATTCGGTTGGTTTTTTATAAAATGCAATCTTCGTACGGGGTTCTTCCTGATTTTCTGACTCAAGGCGTTCCCAGCTGTATTTGCTCTAGCAATTAGCAAGAAACAATTTCACTAATCAAACTATACTTAAACGGCTAAGTAACACTTAAGTAATTTTTACATATGATTTAGCGGTCATTCGATAATCAAAACATTATAATTCACTCTTCACAAATTTTGTACCTCTAATTTGTGTTAAGATGAGCAATATGAACAACATTCAACCGGAACTCAGACATTTGTATTGTAAATGTTACCAATAACAACATTTTTACTACGCTTTTCATACAACAGGCCGTAGTTAGGAACATAGAAAAAAATGTGTCCCTAACATTGGGTCCACCGTTTGCTTGTTGAATCATTGTTATTTTAACAATGTGACCTGTTATTTTATAACATGTGACTATATTCTGTACATCTTGGCTGCATTATTCGGTTTATAGGTTCAATTTCGGCCAATTTAGATCATTCGAAGATCATATAGATAATTTGTTCAGCATAACCAATAAAGTCATGATGTCTAAAAAGTCAAGGAAATCGAAAACTACGCCGACGTGAACTACTATAAATTGATTAATTATGTCTCAATTGCTTTGAAATAAATCGGTCATACTGATAGCATCATGATTTTGTTGATTATCGAAGAAATAATGACATATTTGGTACATAGGCCGAATCAAGGAGCTAGGCTAACATTACATCCCGTTACCCTATAATGGAACAATTACTAAATAATAAGAGGACAATCTGATACAAACGAGTTGTTTGTTTGATTGTTTATTTACGACACTTTACACATTTGTGTGCATTCTTGTGGGAAAAGCGGGGTTTTGTAATACAGAGTGGTTGTTGGATCATAATTTCCCATTTCTTCTTCTCTTTTTCAGCATTTTTTTCTTCTTCTTTCTCTTCTTCACCTCATTTCGTATCTTCTCCTTCGGCAATATCATCGGTGAGTTTTTAGCGACTAATCCGGTGTCAGGAGCCGGAGCGAGCTCTGGACGGTTATTTACTCCGGGTAGAGGAGTGGTATGGCGTGGTAACAATTGTTGGCAGATCGACTGGAGAAACAGCTGCGGCTGGGCAGTGACCTGGAAAGATCACCACAACAGTACCTGATTTTGATTTAAAAAAAAAACCCGGGTATTAACCTGTGGGATGACAGTGTCCCAAAGTGCCAGCTGGTGCCGAAACTACTACACATTGTTTCCCGATCTAGCGGCAACAGCCGGCACTGGGGAAAAGCTTTGTGTAGTTCTGTCTATAACTCCGCTTTCGTAGGATGAGTAGTGTTCCCTGGTGTAGGAAGGTGGCCAGGGCATACCAGGACTACCCCTCCTCCCTCCCGCCTATCACAATTTTCCGTAGTCGTGGGGTGCACTACTTAAAGTTGTTTAAGCAGCCCTGTTGCATACTTTCAACAGTGGAGAATAACGTGCCGCACGTTGAGCCGAGTGTGGCCAATCCTGAGGCGTGTTAGCGCACGTTGGTCGGCTGTGTTGGTCCTTTTTTGGGAAAAACTTGAGTGATCTCAGACGTTGCGAATCAAAACAAACTCCCATGGGCGCATCAAAACAGAGTGCATACAATATATATCGCTAAAATAACTATCACAAAGCCATCAGTGGTTCATGAGCGCTTTCCAAACGTCACCTTTTGCCTGCTGAGGTGGCGGATTCGTCCGTGCCTCGACCTACCCCGCAGTGGGATGTTAGGCCCGTTGGTTCGAGTACTACTTTACCCTCTCTCAATTTTCAATACATCTGTTCTATTTCCAACCTACCGTACACTGACGGAACTTTCAACACTTTCTCTTCATATCTTTCATTCCAGCAAAACATTGCTGTCCACTCTTGGGGCCTCATGGTGATGAGCGAGCATCTCCTTCTACAACTTTTGAAGTTTTGTACTGACTTTTGCGAATGAATTGATTTGTATGTACTTAGTTTAAATTTTAAACTGCGCACTTCAACCGTAAACCAAATACAATGCAACGCATAAGCTGACTGTTAATGTATTAAATAAGATGTTTTCCAATAATTGGCTGTTTGGCAACATTACTGGGGTACTAAAAAGACTACGCATTTGTATTTAAAACCATAAACAACAAATCAGCGTAGACTCAAAAACAACATAATTTATAGCTCATCCATCAAGGTAGATCATTGCTCCCGGTTTGCGCAACCCCGTCCCCGTACTCCACCACCGGGAATATCCGAGTATCGTTAATGTGTCCACTTAGCACAAAATAAACACAAAGCAAGAAAGCAGTCCTTTCCATCCAGATTGTTATAGGATCTTAAATGCTATCGGAACAAAATCAGATTTCGCTGCATTCAAGACCAGTTGAGGCGCGTAAAGTTCACAGCTTGTCGTTTCACTCCGGAATGACCATGACGACGCATTGCCACGGTAAGACGCACTTGGCTTGGATGGTTGTTGTTTTTTTGTACTTCTGATGTTAATTTGTTTACATCGATTTTTTCAACAACCGGAAGAATAAACATTTCGCGGCAACTACTTCGCGAGAAAAAGTTGTAGGTTAGGTACATCAGGTATGCGATCAAGCAACTCGAGCATACGTCGTAAAGGAACATAATTGATTCCCTCCCCCTTCTCACCCTCACAGAGATGGCATTGCAATTATCGATCGTTTTTCATCTGGTTTGCTTCGATTGTGTGCGAAACGGCTTGATTTTATGTGAGTTAACAAGTTGGCCTTGTAGTTCGACAACCAAATGGATCCGCCGAAGTGTACTCACGAATATTTCGTAAATTCATGCTCTACGTCTGGAGGGCTTCGGCTACAAAGTTACGTCGTCATTATTCCTAATCGCAATTAGAGAGTTTGTTGTGTTGTTCAATAAGTTTCGGGACCAACCGCAGCCGGCCAATTACGGTAGCAAACGCCGACGGAATTTCGCACGATCTCGTTGACTTTTGCTTTTGTTATCGAGAGCACTTCTCGGTTCTTGCTTGCTCTCTGTTCACTCCCGACCAAGGTTGCTGACTGCGCGATGATGGGAAACGAATCGTTTGTACACAAAAGAAACATTATCCCAGCAGGCGAACCGGATTTCGGTGGTTCTGGTTGAGCTCAGGCAAAAAAAAAGTCTACCATTGACACAGTTTTCAACCTTGCACCCTGATCGTTGTTGGGAATCGATATCGTAAATATTATTTTCCGATTGGCGTGAGCTTTCCAAAGGGCAGCAGTGGACTTTGAAGAACCAAATAAATTATTATATTTATTGAAGCATTCTCTCCCAATCGACGACAATCTGCCTTTAAAACTTCTCGTCATTATCACCTCTCTCGCGACTCAGCTGCGACCGCGCGTTTAAGCGTTTTCAAAAGGATTGTTTATGCATCGAATAGCCGCGTCATGAACAATGTTTAAACGATTATTAAGATCGCCTCCTTCGACGTCGTCGTCGTTGCTCTAGCTGAACGACGGCGGTCACTCGTTTGGTTGGCAATATGAGTTGTCGGGCTCAGCAAGCTGGGTAGGTCAACCACGCTTTATTATTATTTTACAGGCGTTACAAATTAAACTCTGATCGATCAATTAGTTTCTCGCTTAATAGCGTTCTTACCATAATGCTTGGTTTTATTTCGATAGGAACCTTCGATTTAACAAGCCCCAATTACATGCCAATGCAATTTGCGCACGTAATGGAAGTATGTGTGGGTTATGCATGATTTCGAGACATCGAACTGCCAATAAATAGGCGAAAGAAGTTGTGCGGTGTGATTAAATTGATTTACGGCGATTTTGCGGTTGGTACAAAAAAAAAAGAGCTTCAAAACAATGATATTCTCCGGTTGACCGGCGTGCAAAAAGTTTCGCGGGTCCATGACATTCAGAAAAATGTCATCCGCAAGCTGATGCGATCACACGGTAGCGTGAAACTGACGGTTTTTGAAGACACTTCTAGCCTTAAAACCTGTGGATAAATGGATGACTGAATTAGGGTTCGATCGTAAATTCAAACGTAGGACGGGATGTGGCTTGGGGTAGACGATGTGGCCGTTGTTTGTGTGTTAAATAGGGTGTAATTATCTTGTTGCACGGGAGGCGAATGAAGGCGGCAAGAAGGTGGTAAATGTCACACTGAATAAGAAATATGGCGTGAAGTATTTAATTGTTTTCGGTTCAGCTCTGCTGGGTCAATGAGCGAGGGGTTTATAAGATATAACTTACAATGGGTTCACTTTCAGACGGGGTACATTTCTAAGACTGTGCTCTGCTAAGATAGGATGGTAATATTTGAAACTTAAATTTTAGGAATAGTTTTTCAATTTCTATTAATGTTTTGCATATTTGTAATCTGATTTAAGGCCCCAGAATCCAAATAAATAATATTAATTTTAATGCACTGGTTTCGATGATTCGATGTCGCAAAAAAACATTGATGAGCAAAAATTATCATCGACTCTAACGTTTGCATTAAAAAAATGGACAAACATAGCCGATTTTTCATGGGTTTACTTTCACCCGCACTGACGAAACTACCCACACAGCATCAATCATAGTAACCCACGAGTCAGCAGACAAAATTTGACATCTCTATCAGTCGAACTCTAACCGTTATGGCAAAAACAGTGAAGCAACTCCGTTCAGAAAGGTGCGCGTTTAATGAACGGAACCCCACCGCGTCGAAAATGGACATCGTGCGGCACTTTGTGGACGCTGGATACGCCCGTTTCGGCATCTACAACATCTTGGCATTATTAGACAACAATCAGAGCATCAAAAGAAAGCCCGGTTCTGGACGGCCGACGACCCTGAGCGACAAGAAGCTCCAAAGGATGCTGCAGAAGAAGACCGGGGAAAAAGTGGCTACATCGCTGCGTGCGCCCGGGAGGTCGGTTCAACCGGCCAAACAGTAAAAATGAAAAACTGAAAAATGTACCTGGCGAACATGAACAGGACATGTCAGGAAGCTGAAGTCGTGTCCACCTGGTTTCGGATCTGCAGACAATAACGCAGCGGCAGCGACTGAATAAGATGGTCAATTCGCTTTTCGCGTAGAATTTTTTTGCTAGTAAGCTTAAATAAATACCTTCCACGGGAAATTTATCAAAAGCATTGATAATGGCTTTTTTGTTATCATCATCCGAAAAAAGTCAATTTTTTTAAATGCAAACTTTAATTAGTTTTGAGCAATACAAAACTATCCTGAGCTCAGTTTAAGTAAGCTGTATTCAGAAACAGCGGTGAGGATGCTCTAATAGCTGTGTTTCCAATGGACTTGCCATACTGTATTACGTTTGTTATGTTTGTTTTACGAATCAACTTCTGAGGGCCAATGGGCTTTGGTAGATGGAATCCAAGGTCCCTCAGAGCACTGATTACGAAGTGGAGATTCAGAAAGATTGTAACCGTTGCTACAGAAACTCAATTTGTTTTTTTTTTTAATGTGAATCAAAGATTCAAATCGGTTATCAAACTTTAACGCATAGAACACCACTGGGCTGCTACCAACAACAGCTAGACATGGCGTAATGAAAGTCACAGCATGCTGACTTCTCGGAATATGGGTGATTGGCTGAAAGCTCGAAGGACTCGCAGTGGGTGGCCATCGAGGATTTTGAATTAGGCGAGAGTGTAGGTCAGACATGCTACTGAAAATTGCCAGTGGCTAAGTTAGTTTGCCGGGAAAAGAGTGAGCCTTCTGATTGGCCATTGCACGCTACGATTTGGGCATCTGTAAGGTGCCCATTTCTAATCGATAAGGACTGTTACTGTTCCTCTAGCTTCGGGCCATAATCATCAAGGAGGACAACGTTCTCGGGCAGTGAGCCCTAATCGACAAAAAGGAATACCCTTCTCGGTTCGACAAAGGGTGGCCTTGCCGTCGTCTACCGACTTCGTTTGAAGGAAGCGCCTGTAGTCAAGGATCCCGAAATTCCAGCCCATCTACAACCGCCATTCTACTGCCCGTCGTCACCGCCAGATCGCCATTTTTCCACCACCGCAAGTCAGCCTTCGCTGGATTCGCATCGACGCCGCGAGCGCTCGCCGGAGTCCGGTAAGATCTTCAAAGTACGTTCCGCAAATCTCGTGTACACTGCAGACAAATACACTAGAAGAAACGTTAATCCCTTGAGTTTTAAATAATTTGAAACTTTGAGCGCCTCTTTTATTCAACGAAGTCCCTCCGGTTGCCCAGTAGTGCGCTGACCCTGGCACTAGCTCCGAGTCTCGCGCTGCTGAGTATTGTCGGGTAAATCATTAATTACTAGATTTGTCTTTCACCAAACCACGAAGAAACTGGAATTTAACATCCACGTGCTTCAGTCGACAGGCCTTTAAATGGTGAGTCGACCACTGGGAAGTACCGTGCTTCCCTGCAAAATCCCTATAAGTTCCTACCTCATGCTTCCACGGGTCAAGAGATGACAAAGACCGCTAGCTTAGGGTTGCGTACTTAGCTGGTAGTGCAGCCTGGGCACTGTTGTTGTTATCCTTCTGACTTCAGCTAGATCGAGGAGGTGCGTGCCGAGCGTCTGTCGACCAAGGAGGTGCGGCTCAAACGGCGTCTGTTGAGTAAGAAACGCTGTATCGCGTCAACTATACCTAAGGTGGCTGACCCACCAACGCGTTGTAGGCATCGCGACCCCGGTAATGCTACCTGAAATCTTACCCTACCACGAAAAGAGAGGAAAGAAAAGAATATGAACAATACTATCGGCAACCGACCCGGTAACGAAATGGACTATGATTGGAAATTCGGTACCTGTAAGGCCAGGACCTTAAATTAACCTGGACGAGTGGGCCATTTGGCTCGTGAAGGTTGGAGTGAGCGTGGCTGCTATTCAGGAGGTTCGGTGGCCTAGATCTGGAGAACGTGAATTCAGGGCGGTAGATCCTGTTGCCAGTGATAAAGCAGAACTTGGAGACGGTTTCATAGTGAGTGGAGGAGAATCATCCATTCAGCGTAGATTCAACAAAAGCAGTCATCGCCCATCAAGAATCTAGTAAGCTTCAGTCGCCCGTGATTATTGCAGTCCTCTGCAGTCCTGATCGCGGACTGGTTGTCCTTGAAGAAACACACCGGAAGTTCAGCGACCATTCCCAAATCTGCAAGCAGACGAATCAGTTATAACAGGCCGCAGCACACAATGCATTAAGCTTTTGTTTAGGAAAGTGATACCAGCTACTGCTTGCGTATCATCCAACCGATAGTGCGTCTAACAACTCTTACAAGGCATCCACTGATCATTAGTCCAGTCCGCTTCAGAGAAAAATTCAACTATCGAAGCCTTTCAGTCAGCTCGGTTCATCCAAAGTCCCCTTAATGTATCTTAAGATACGCTGCAAATATGTCCAGTATCCATGGGAAACTTTGGAATTGACTGAAGAAATTCACTGCTTCAAACAGATCCGGCCTGGTCGCGGATGCGTACGTTACACAATCTACAAGCTTTCGATACGGCTTTGCAGTGCGTTGCTCCTCTTCGCCTTTTGGTAGTTTGCATGGGAGTCGATTCCTGCTTGCACTCCTCCATTCGGAACCACCGCAGTAGATCTTCTAGGTATTGCCGCTGGCTAATACGCAGCACCCCTGCTTCTACATCACCATCGATTCGCATTCCTAAAAAGCTCTTGAGGTCGCCCAAATCGGGCATCTCAAACTCAGAGGCAAGACAACGCTTCACTGCTTCCACCGTCTTCTACGACGTTCCAGCCACAACGACGTCATCGACGTAGAGCACGATGATCACCTTATCACTACCGATCTTCCGAATGTAGAGGCACTGGTCGTTGGAACACCTGGTGAAATCCATGCGACCTTCTACGAACCGTTTCCATGGGTTCTCACGTCCGCAACCGAGCCTTGTACCGGCCGGATTCTTCATTTACGCCACGCTTGAATTTGAAAATCCACTTGCTCAATATGGAACGTTCGGTCTGGTGGTAGCTGTGTCAGCTTCTAGGTTCCATTCTTCAGCAAGGAGTTCACCTGTTCACCGACAACCTGTTTCCATTTAAACCAATTATCCCGCTTCTGCGCCTCCGCCAGCGACTTCGGAACATCCTGCACGTAGTGAACATCGCACTCCTGATGGGTGCCTCCCCCGCTGTGGCCTTCCAGATTCCACGTTGGCAGCCGGTGCTGGACCTGCATTCTCTTCCGATCCATCATCGTCGCGAAAACTTTCGAGTTCTTTGACAGACACTTCTGAAGCGGCTCCATCTGCACCTTCAGCAAAATCTTCGCCTTCGTCGTTAGAACCAGAATTATTGAACATAAGCTCGACCATGGCCATGAGAGAGAAAAGACTACATCTGCTGAATGTTGGACCAGAATGGATTCCAAACCAACTGAGACAGAGGCTTGATTCAATGAGTCGTGAAAGTGTTATAATAGGAGACGCCTGGTTACCGCTTGAGGGTCAAATCAGCTAGAATGTGCGCTTCGGTAAATCCTGTATGCTCTTTCCAATCCGGTTGAAGATGGCCCGCTGATAGTTCCAATACGTTACGATCAAGAGAGGGAGAGTCAAGATCATGATGCTGAGAACGATGTGGAGTCTGACTGTGGAAAAAACACTGATGATAAAAGTGTAGAACAAGCGTCGGAAGGCTCTTTTGATGTTGAGCTAAGCACAAATCCCGAAGACCAAACTGAAACTGATGATCTACACGACACGAACCCTGAAGCGCTCCCTTCGCAATCAAGGCGTGAAGACTGTGTAGAGTCAGTCACGAGGCGCAGTCTTCCAGGTAAGTTATTGGATTTTTTCACCAGTTTCAGAGCGATGTCTGCTGTTAAAATTTCAAACCCTACAGATCCACCTACTTCCTATGTTAGCATTAAAGGACTCCTCCAAAAGCCTGGATAGGATTATCTAGACACCTATGCGCCTGTTGCTAAGCTCTCGAGGATACAAACTGTGTTAGTGGTCGGCGTTCAGATAGGATACTGCTTCCATCAAATGGATGTTAAAACGGAATTCCTGCGCGGGTTCATTTTCCTGGCGATTCCAGACGGAATAAAAATAAAGCATGATGAAGTGTGTCAACTACGGAAATCCATTTAAAGCCTCAAGCAAGTCCTACGGTGTGTTGGAATGAGAAATTCAACAATATCATCTTGAAGTTTGGATTCAAACGGTCAAAACATGATTATTGTCTCTTTTTTAAGGTCTTAAATGCAGCTGTCCTATGAGGTTAATATGGCTAAACGTGATGAAGTGAAACATTTTCTCGAAGTGAAGATCCAGTACAATCAGCAACGTGGTAAAATGCTATAATTACAGACAGCTAATATCGAGAAGATGCTCAGGAATAGCCGAATATAATTCATCCTTAAGCCCAAGTGGAAAGAGGTCTGAAACTGAAGCAAACCCCATATGCTGCCATTCAACAACAATGTCGAGAGTTGCTAGGAAGTCTCATGACTCTATGATGACAACGAGGCCGAATACACTCAGTAGCAAAAATAAAGGCAAAATTTTGCTTCCAAAATACGCGTTGTTCAACCTTCTGTAACTTTGTCAATTATCAACATATTTGGCTGAAATTTTGACATCATGTCAAATGTCAATGTCGATAACTAATGTATACACCTTATGTGACCAAAATTTTGTGTTGATGAAGTTTATAAATTTGAAGTTATCATAACATATGTGAAAAAAGTCATTTTTGACATAACAATTTCAAAAATCCCTATTTCTGTGAAAAATTTAGGTAGGATATTAAAAATTTCTCAACAACAAAGCTGAGGTGAATTCATCTTATTAATTCGGCCCAAACCTGTATGATGACAACGCCTCGGCTTTGTTTTTGCACCGATAGTTCAGCATGGTAAATATCGGGTGAAAGCGAGAAATACTCATGTTGGAGCGTCAACTTTGACGCCAGCTGTAGTCCAAACCACTTAATGAAAACAGTTCAAATTTTGCCCACATTGATCTTTTCACATTGTTTTAAGCCATGGAGAAATTTTTAATATCCTACCTAAATTTTTCACAGAAATAGGGATTTTTGAAATTGTTATGTTATGTTAGCTGAGCAAGGAATCCGTCAAAATGAGGAGCGATACAAACAGAAGCGAAGACGGTAAACTCATATTTCCCGGGAAAAACAGCGCCGCCTGGAAGAGTTGAAGTCCGATGTAATGGATCAGCTGTGTCGTTCTTAAGGAACGCGAAGGTGCTACAAGAAACTCAACGCATCCCGCAAAGGCTTTGTGCTGCGAGCCGAAATGTGTCACGAAAAGGTTGGAAGTATTGGACGAGGGGCAGATTGCGCTTCTGGAGGCATTCTGGAGGTTTTGCCGCAACTGCAAATGCCCTGCCAGATCATATATTTAGGTGCGAATTTATCCGCAAAAACTAATTTGAATCTGACAGAGACACCTTCTCAAGTCTTCGGCTTGTAAAATTTTGGCCCTGGAAGTTGTGCGAAATTGACCTTTACATACACACTACCAAAATGTCATGTAAATTTCTATCCCCTGAGACTGACACATGCAAGCGTCCTTTTGCATATACGAATGCGTTGAAAGAGATGAGAAATTAAATTCAATCAAACACACCTTTCGTCGAATTGCGTATGTGTCAGTGTCAGGAGACATAATTTTACATGACATCTTTGTTTTCTTTCCCCGGCTTTTTACAAACACGAATTACGTCTCATGTAATATTCATAATTTCTAAGTGTGTACACAGAAAAAAATAATGAATTTTAACAGGCGCGTACAATTTCCATTCGTCTAATTCTAAGCCAAAGTAGGAGTAAACAACGGAATTGTTTGCGATATTTCATCCGCCATACAACAATGTTTGCAATCTTTCATACAACAGGGTAGATTCAGGCGTTATCTGAGCAAATATTACATGAAATATCCCATTATTTTCTGCCAAATCTAGTGTTCCTTTTATGTGCATTAGATAACGCAGAAAATTCAATGTTTCTTTTTATCTGTGTAAGGTGTGCCCCATTTTGTATTGGAACAAACATTTTCTATTATTACAGTGACCCTAGTGATTGGGTTTGTAAACTATGCCATCTTATGTGTTTCCTCTAACAATAATAACATGAGAAGTTTTTTTTCACGGTGCAGTTCGAACGTGTTTCAGAGAAATACAAAATGGAAGAAGAAAGAAGAAAAATAATTGTGCGCAATCATTTGGAAAACCCTTCGTGGTCTGGGCCAAAACTTGCTAAAGTGTTGGATTTTCCCCGAAATACCGTGTGGCGTGTTTTGAAAAAGTACAGAGAAACTTTATCGACGGATCGCAAGCCTCAAAGCAAGCGTCGGGTGGGTACTGTCAACCGTCAACTGCGGAACAAAGTCATCAAGAACATTAAGGCAAACCCCAACATCTCAGACCGCGATTTGGCCAAAAAGTGTCAAACCGTGCCTGTAGACAACCAAATTGGGATCAAAAGCAGAACATTGTGTCCAGAATCCGTGTAAGAAAACTGTATGATCAGGTGTTGACAAAATTCAATGGCTATCTCCTCATGGATGCTGAAACCTATGACTCTGGGATATGTTCCTGCTAAATTCAACTTTGTTTTTGCAGATAAGTTTGCACGTAAATTCATGATTTTGCAAGCCATCTGTAGCACCGGCAGGAAGACCAAGGTTTTCATCACTGAGAAGACATTTAAGTCAGAGCTGTACAGAACGGAATGTCTCCAAAGGCGAATGTTGCCATTCATTAGATCCCACAATGAACCTGTCATATTTTGGCCAGATCTACAGCGTGTGAAACCAACGGGAGTCAGTCCCACCAAACTGTCCCCAGCTCAGACTGATAGAGAGATTTTGGGCTATTATGAAGAGGAAGCTGAAGGTGAATGGCAGTGTCGTCAAAAACATCAATGAATTGAGAACCAAGTGGAATAAGGTTGCCAAAACTTCAATTCTATTTTGTTAATGTATATTTTTCTATTCTATTTTGTTAATGTATACGTGGAGCTGAACCAGCTGTGGCTGAAAGGCTCCTAAATATAATAATAAAATGTTAATGTATATATCCGAAATATGCGCAATAGGCTATGTTCCAATTCTCACTGGACCACACTTTAGATTCTTCCGTACAGGTATTCGGATTTCTGGTTTGTCTCAATGATTGGATCTTGAGACACATCCAGCCAAGCCATGCAAAGCGCTTCGTCCTCTTGATGCGTTCAATTTCTTCCACGGGGTTTTGAGGCACGCATTTTTTCACAACTTTTCACAATAAACGTGAAATTAGCAAAAACACTTTCAACAGAAATCGTAAACACTGAAAGTCTTCCAGATGAAGATGTTATTTTGACGTTTCAATTTGTCATTTTCCAACCCGGTTGTCAAACTGGGTAACAATTTACCGATATTATCGCATTGGTGCGGATTGTCTAAGTAGGCCATGCTTCAAGCCCTCAAGAGGACGTTCAACTTTGACTCTTACATCGTATCTTGCAAATCTCTAGAACGCCCAGCCCTTTATCAGCCATCGGTCGGATCCGGTGATTAGAGGCTGACAACGAAAAAAAATGAAACCTTTCACTTTACAGCGCCACAGACTGCATGCGATTAAGACTTACAAAATAGCCGAAGGCAGACAGGACAGGTAGGTTGTCGCTTGTGCGCATGGGGGACGAAATTTATGTATCGCACTCTATGCGGTGCTGCGGCTGTTACATTTTACTCCGTGACTCAAAAACGCGCCTGAAAAAATCAAACTCAAACCGGACCCTTTCGTGGTCACCGCTTCCAAAGGGGCGGAGATTGAAACAGTTTTCAGTGTCCAAGTTAATAAAGCTTCCAATAACCGCCTTAATATGATAATCCAACGGCAATGGCAGCGGACATACATCAAAGTAGGCTTCATGAATGAAACGGCCGTCGCAGCCTGCTGGGATTACGAGGTTTTTGCATCATTCCAAGCAAAGTGAAGTCACGTGACCGAAATGGAGGCACCCCTCGGTTGACCGCGTGGGGTCATATTACGGAGAGAAGGAGAACGTTGCGTTGCATTCCAACCAAATTGACGGTGCTGGTCGCGTACATTTCGATTGAAACGTGGCATTAATTTGATAATTTGTTTACCTTTCGATACTGGGTGGCACAAGTGTAAACCGACGGACTTTTATCGCGATAATATCAGCCGGCGATAATTGCGTTCTTTTGAGCTAGCAATCGATTAGCCCTTCGGCTGTTTCAAATCAAAATCTGCACTTACCGGCAAACGTGCGATCTAAATTACCCGCAGGGGACGTGTTGTCCAGTTCCTTTGAAAGTGGAATGTACATCCGTTTTTGGTGGGTCCGGAGGTCATCGCAGATAGGTAAATCTTGGTCGAGTCAGATGTGGCCAAAAATCCGATTAATTTGCCTCGATAAAACTGCCACTGTCACAATGTGGACATTCTTCAGTCGACTTGAAAATAGCTGGTGGCATACTGAGGAGACCTTGAGTCGTCGGTTGCCTGGCCATGTTTGGGAATGACTAACCAACCAGCCGACGGATCGATCTCATTTGTCACTTGTCTTTCGGGTGGATTGACAGTGATCTTGCTGTTTGTGCCGGGCCAACCTGATACGACGATATGGGTAGATGTTTTCAGCGGGTAATTTGGAGCGTTGTTTAATGGGGCCCCTGCCAGGCGCGTACACAAATATGGCGCAGTGGGTCACGATTTCCAATTCGACACCTGGTTCCGTGCGGACGGTAACACAATCGGTTGACCTGGTGTCAATCAGCAGGCGCCGGAGGGCAGGTGAAGCTTTGATTAATTGTTCACGGACAGGAAACCGAGATGGGAATGGCGATGGCGGTGATGGAATGTTGACGGCCCTGGTGGTTGCGTGCAGAATTTATCAACGGCATTGGTTTAAAAGCTATGCTGGTTGTAAATTGGATGACCTTTCTCAAAGTAAGAGGATTTGGTGGTGAGTTCGGTAAATCTATCTATCCATCTATGGTGAGATCTGCCCATTCCTATATTAAGAAGAAAAATGTATTCCGTTAACTATGTATGCAAATAGTATTTATGGTTGAAAGTGAAACTAAAAGAATATGATCGAAAACAAGTCACCCAATCGCAACAATCATGAAGCAGTTGAACACTTTTTATTCCAATTGGCCCGATCAGTAAGTGGGCCGCGATTGTTAAGTATCCACAGGTAGGTAGATCCAGTCGATAAACAAATTTTATGAGCCTACAATTCCAGCCAAGGCCACTGACTAACTGCAGGACGCTGAGTTGTATCATTTTGGCTTAATCCAAGAATTAAGCGGTAAACTTTATTGGAATTCATTTCAACGAACTGCCACTTACTTTCAATCCGTATCATTCGCCCACCCATTCGCATTTGAAATAAAGTTCACACGATCTCAGTGCGTTCGAGCAGACCAGAGGTCATTTCGTTCCCGAAAGCGCAAAAGCGATGAACGTACTACATGCCGGGCTAAGCTCTGCAATTATACCATTTAGGCTTAATCGATAGTTTGGCAATCCGACCGATAAGCGTCGAAAATAAACGTTTCAGCCACCTGTCAGCACTTTCTGCTTCAGAACCTCATTAACAAAGATGACCTCACCCGGTGCACCTGTCATAATTCTTGACAAGTAGGCTATGCAATCTGCTGACATTCCATGCGACACCATTGCACAAAACACACACTGTTGACTGACGGACGAACAGCACAATTATGTATGCGCCGTGGTGGTCAAGCCCCTAGTAGCTTATTAGCATGGGCAGCGGATTTCTTGCTTTCATGCCCCTGATTGAGGTGGGTTGCCGTTGGCTGGTGAAATAAAATAATAGATTTCCACCGAGTGGTAGAAAAAAAAAGCTCAGTCTGCGTAGGGTAAGGAACTGCATTGGGCAGTTGTTCCGAAAAAGTTGAATTTATCCGGGATCTCGTCGTTGAAGTAGCTACAATATGATATCCTCTTGTGTAAAATTCAACTTTATGAAATGAACTTTTAAGAAAATGTAAACATTTTCTTAAAAGTTCATTTCACAAAGTAGACTTTACAAATTATCTAAACGGGAGGTACGTAAATTCGAAATACGTAACCTTTCATTGTTTTCAATTGAAAGTCGTTTGAGAAAACGGGGCAAAGTGCCACTCGTACTGATCGGCCAAGAGCTGGGCCCAAAACCCTATCGGGCTTTTACCACGAGACTAATAGATTGGCTGTTTTCTAGTCTATGGTTGAACTGCGCGCCATGATTCAACCGACAAGGGGGGACGTGACTTCCACAGTATGGCAAACCCGTTGTTCGGAAAAGAAAGAAGAGGAAGAACTGTTGCTTAACACCTGAAAAGTAAACACTTATTCGTACATGAGGCACTTTTCTGCAAGTGTCTCCTAATGGCCTGTCGCCGTGGTCACGAGTAAAACCCGTGGAAACTTGGTGGCCACTTGCGAGCTGCAAGATCGAGGTTTACCAGTTGCGAAAATGCAGCCACAGCCCAAAACCCGCGTTTCTCTTAGGCAGCAAATTGTATGGTAATAGTAATAGGCAAATGTAGGATCGTGCTAGTTTAGCACAAATTCTTAAACTCTGTTTGTTCTTACGGACGAAGCAGAAACTCACTGTTCGTTCAGCAATCCCATTTATTTTTAAGGATAGCGATATAAAGCTAGCAATAAGTAGATCATTAACTCTTTATAGCTAAGTAGATACGTTTCTTACAAATTCATCGACGTTTTAATGTTTTCTACTTTCCTGTAACTCCTTCAATCAGTTATCATGGGTTCCTATAGATGAATTATTTGTAAGTTTACAGAAACGATTTAGTTTAATATGTACTCACGTAAACGGACAATTCAACTCTAATTCCAGTTCAATTTAGTTATTAAAGGCAATTTAATAGCAATTAACTCGTTAACTGGAATTAATTATAATCTGCTCTCTCCCGAAAATGCCATTTTTTTTCCTTTTGGCTTCAATCATTTAAATTCTTTTCATCATCCCCGAAGTCATTCGTTATTTATTTATAATTCAAACATTCCGTCAACTCGTTCGCCTATCACCAAACGATTCACGATTCTCTGTGGGAACTAGCGACGAGGCGGTTCACGCTCGTTCTAACACATTTTCTTCTAATTAATTTATTTTTACAGGCTCAATCGAATCAACATCACACAGCCAAGTTTTCATGTTTATACACAGCATTTATCTTAAAACTAAAGTTAGGGGGATAGAACCGATTACTCGCTACCGGCTTGAAAAGGGAATCTTAAAAGGAATAACAATTTAACAGGTGGGAAGATGAGCGGAATAAAGTTTAGTTTACATAACACATATATTTAAAATTCTAAGTCGTCTCATCATAAGTCTATAACATTGGGTTAATTGTTTACTTGGAGAAAGAAACACTAACACGTATAAAAAACTAAAACTAAACGTACGAGTTAAACCAACTACAATCTAAGCATAATGCGAGTCAAAAATACTTGAATGAGTTCCATGAACTACAGATTACGTAGAGCCAAAATATCTCGAACTGGTACATTAGGTTGTCTACCTCGAGCCCGAATGGAATCATGAAGCTCAGATCAGGCACCACGATCCTTAGCACAAGTCCGTACACAGACAAAAGTTTGATAATAAATTTTACCACTATTGGGGGTAAGGATGATCATGGTCAAACAAACCATTAAAAATAGTTGATTCAACATTTACTATAATGTCGGGAAAGTCCTTGAACCCATGACCATAGTCAAAAATACCATGAACGTGGTGTAATTGTAATCATTATATGCAACAGACATCTTGACCATTAAATGTCGTTACATGGAATTTGCCTCAGAGCATAATAAAAACAGTAGTTATCAGTTCAACATCCACATCAAGACAAATTCTTCTGTAGTTTCAAACACGGTGCATAATTTGATAGCCTATTTATACATATAAGAGAGAGAGCGAGAGAGAGAGAGAGAAAAACAATGGTTGCATTTCAATGTTGGTAGTCCTCCGAGTCTGAAAGTATGTCCCTGACAACATAGTTCCTACGAGGAAAAGTCCGGTAGCCTGAATCGCGCGGAAAGGAAATAACTCAAATCCACATCTTACAACTCCTCCTTCCTTAAGATTAAATATCTCTGTTTCAGAAAGTTTTCATTTTAGCTTCTGAAAGAAATTGCTTCCAGAAATCTTATGCGGTGCGTGTGTGTGTGTGTGAAATCTGTTTACAACATTTTATCCCGGAGTTAGAAAGTGATAGCAGATCCAGCAACCCTTTTCATTATGTCTGGAGAGTCACGCCCATTCCGAGGTTACTTTCACATATAATAAGCTCCGCGTGTAAACATTACCGATATCATTTGAATAAGGGCACTGCAACACACTTCCAGAATTGGAAATGTAAAATTTCCAAACCAGGCACGTACTTAGTATTATTTATAGTTTTAATCAGAAGGATCTCACCCATGGTCGCCTTCTCAATTACACTATCGTGTTCATTGCTAGAAATAAAAAAAAATCGGCGTTGATTCGTAAATTATTTCATGCACTCGCGACAAAATAAGCGCAAAAATCATTGTTGCTAAACCGCCCGTTAGATATGCAACCTGCATAACAAAACTCTGTACACCACGTGGTGAATGCATCTGAACTGTGCCAGCCTTTTACGCGAGAATGCACGTTGTCTTCGTGTGTTGCTTTTTTTGTTTTTATTTTCCGTCGGCCTATTTCCTCACATGGTGACAATCACCGACGCCAGGAATACGACTCCACCACTTGGACCTTACCTATCGACTCATGAATATGAGCCGGGACCAACGGCTTTACTTTCCTTCCATAGGAAGACGTGACCAGATTTTTTCGCCTCAGAAAAACCACCGACGTCGACTGGGATTGAACCCAGACCCACTGGGGTACCAAGTAGCAGTTACGCATACCTCTACACCACCGACAGTCGTGGCCGTTTTCTACATTGCACTGGTCATCTTTTTTTCACTCCTTATTCTGCCAATAATCAAAATTCCCGCTATGAGGCGACTTTATATCAAACTTCAAAACTGCTAATAAAGCTTGCCTCAGATAGAATTGGAACAAAAACAAATGCCTGTATTTCATTTATTTTTTATTGAATTCAAGATCTTTTTTTATTTAAATGTAGCGTTTTCTTCATACTTTTAAGAAAAAAATACGGATAAAATTATTCGTCACGGTTTCGAAGGAATTCTCGAATTTTTTCTGTAACACGGCTCATTAGGCGGCGCACACCTTCTTCGTCCATCGTTTTAGCTATCTTATTCCACCAGGTCTTCATCTGATTGATGTCTTTGACAACCTTTCCCTTTACCTTGAGTTCCTCTTCATGATTGCCCAGTATTTTTCAATAGGGCGGAACTGGGGGCAGTTGGGTGGGTTAACGTTTTTCGAAACAACCTGGACCCCTTGCTCTGCATACCATTCTTGAACGACTTTGCTGTAATGACAGCTTGCCAAATCTGGCCAAAACATTACGGGATGGTCGTGGGATCGAATGAACGGAAAAAAATCGTTTTTGGAGACACTCTTTTTGGTATAGTTCCGACGTCATTGTCTTATTTGTAACGAATACTTTCGTTTTTTTGCCACAGTTGCAAATGCCCTGCCAAATCATGAATTTTCGTGCAAATTTGTCGGCAAAAACAAATTTAAATTTGGCTGGAACATCCCCCCGAGCCGTTGCCAGGTAAAATTTTTGACCTGGGATTTGCCCGAAGTCAGCCTTGACATAGGTTTCATCGTCCATCAGAAGACACCCGTCGAATTGGTCAGCACCTGGTCGTGTAGCTTCCGAGCACGGATTTTGGCCACACTATTCTGTTTTATGGTCCGATTTGGCTGTTTGCTAGCTCGATACGACTTGATTCCTTCCCGGAGTCGAGTTCTCCTCACGGTACTATGGGCAGCACCGAATTTTCTGGCCAAATCACGGTCCGACAGATTGGGATTCCTCTTAATCGTCTTCAAAATCTTACCACGCAGTTTCCGGTCGACAGTTCCACTCCTACGATTGGCTTGAGGCTTCCGAATCGTCGTCAATGTTTCCTTATACCGTTTGATAACGCGCCATACGGTATTTCTGGGCAATTTCAGCTGTTTAGCTAGTCTAGATTCAGACCACAATGGATTTTCCAGTAACTGTGCATAATTTTTTCCCTTCTTTCAGCTTCCATGTTGATTGTTTACAAAGTACAGTCGATTTGCGGAATGTCAAAAATACATACGTGAAGTTGACAAAATTCCCGACACGTGGGCGCCAAGAACTTCCAAATCCGTTCACCAGGAGCGCCACAATATGAGCAAAAGTTTGTTCCAATTCTAACTGAAGCAAGCCTTAATCATCGATTCATTCGTAACAAAACGAAAAAAAACACTATAACTTAATAATTTATGTCAGCGTGTCACAATACTACCACTAATTAATAAAACTAAGCTGATGTGACTCTTCTTTCGAGTGCGGGGGCGAAGCACAAAGCAAAAACTGGGAAATACTATCGATAATCACACATTTCGGGAAGGAGTCGATTTTATTCACTATTTCTTACACAAAGCAGGTGGATTGTATGATTTCACTGTTTTTTTTTTTTTTTTTTTTGTTGAGTCGTGAAAAACCACTGCGACCAATTAGAGGAATATTGTGGTATGACCCATTTGATTTAGCAGATCAGTTTACCCATCACAATTGTGATGTCATGGGCAATGTCTGAGTCTGCATTTTGTCGCAGGTAGGTACGACTTGTCTAATAAAATCTATTACCTTACTGGGACTTAACTTCCAGACTTCATAGGGTTGTAAAAGCCTTTTTCCTAAAATTCGAAGCCGAGTCCTAAATAAAGTACTACAGTCGCAGGGCAAATGTTCTGAAGTTTCACTTTCTTGTTGGCAAAATCGGCATCGTGAGTGTTCAAGTTTACCCATTTTTTCCAAGTGGTATCTCCCAAGGAACATTGCTGGTTTTATCATGGTTTTATAGCATTCTTGAAGTCTAATTCATGCTCTTCAGAACCCTTATAAAACCAAAATTGTTACTTGGGCTACTAGGGCAGTGGCCAGTGAATAGACCGGTTATAACCCTCAGATTATTTTTGTTTAATTTAAGTAGGTTTAGAGTGTTTTTCTCACTCGGTACTATGAATCTTTTTGCTTGTCGTGATGTATCTGTGGTATTCCAGTTTGCTTGTACCATAGACATTTCCCACTGCTTAAACTCCATCTTTAGAGAACAGTCTGCAACTGCACAGAATGGCTCCGGGCCTGTGAACGCAGCGTCGGAGCCCTTCCTGGCTAGACTATCCGCTATTTCATTTCCCTCTATTCCGCAATGTCCGGGAACCCAGTACAAATTGACTTCGTTCCCACTTGCCAATTGCTTCAATAATAGGATGCACTCCCAAACTAACATTGACTGACATGTATACGCTTTAACTGCATTTAAAGCTGCTAAGCTATCTGAACAAATACAAGTATTTGTAAATCTATACTTTCTCTTAAGGCAGATATAAACACATTCCATAATTGCATAAATTTCCGCTTGAAATACTGTTGGATATTTTCCCATAGGAGTAAATTGTTTTATCCCCGGACCAAAAACCACACATCCTGTTTTGTTGTTCATTTTTGAACCATCTGTGAAAAACACAATAGAGCCTGGACGAAGACTTGGCCCACCTTGTTCCCATAAGTAGCGACTTGTTGCGACCACTTTAAAAGGAATTTCATAGCTTGCTTTCATCGGCATCCAGTCTACTATCGAGTTTGTCACTGGATTCAAATGGAAGTTTTTTAGGATCTCTAAATGGCCCACCAATTTTCCTTTTTGAATCCCGTCGGCTCGTTTCATTAGTTGAAAACTTTTCCCTGCTTGCAACTCTATAAATTGATGAAGTGGTAGTAAATTTAAGAGGGCATTTAGCGCCATCGATGATGTGCTGATTTCACTGTTAGTTCAAGTTAAATCACGAATTATTGTTTGATTTATTCGCGAAAACGACGGAGCAAAAACTAAACACGTCAGTTTCAAAGCACGGCTTGCTGCGATCTTTATACCGACGGCAGGCGTCCTTCCCGGTGTCTCCACTAGAATTTTCCGTCTTTACATTTGTGTCGCTGTCAATGAATATGGCAAGTGGAGACACATATGTCAGATGTTAAGACAGATCTGTTTAAACATGTATTTTGACAGAAATGTTAGACATTTAAGCAGACAACTTTTTGAATAATCATGATGAATTCCTAAATAATGTCACATTGCTCCACACGCTGAAAATTTCAGGATAGCGTAGAGCAATTGTTCAATTTGATAAAAAGGTCTTAATCTTTGCGCTAAGATAGATCTGTTTAACCAGATAATGCTAGTGGAGACACCGGGTTACTAGCACAAAAAAATGGGCTTTGATCTCAACTGTTTTTTCTCGATTTTTAAACCAAAAATATCTAAAAATTTATATTTTTACAAACACTCATGACGTTTACAAAGTGACATTTATACAAAGTGACAGCAAGCTGGCCTTTCGGAATATGCAACGCTTTTTTGAACACTCAAAAGCATCGTCACGTTATTTCCACGTGAAATTTCACGTAACTTTCACCTGAACACGTAACCAAATCTTCTTCAGTAAAATCAGGTGAACATTACGTGCCGGTGAATTTTACGTGAAAAATCACGTAACAATTACATGATTTTCCCGTAAAATTGTGGATTTACGTGGAAATCACGTAGCTCTTTCGTGAATTCCACGTGTTTATTACTGGTTTTGGCAGTGGACGAAAATTACGTGTGTTTCACGTGGATGTGACGTGTCGATTTTTTTGAGTGAAGTATTTTATGATCGAAATCAATGGTTGCTTCGTTTATTTAGGTAGTCTGTTTTTTTGTGGCGTGTTGTCTTGCAATCATTATTATTTCATAATATTTTGAAATTGTGTTTTTTTCAATAGTTACACTTGTCAGAAATAGGGCTGCAAAATGGTGAGTCGACAACTGTGATGGAGCGTGCGTCCCCGCAACATAGCTCTGGTCCTCACAAGTTCCTACCTCATGCTTCCACGGGTCAGCAGATGACAAAGACCGCCAGCTACGGGTTGCGTACTTAGCTGGTAGTGCAGCCTGGACACTGTTGTCCTTCTGACTTCAGCTAGATTGAGGAGGTGCGTGCCGAGCGTCTGTTCACCAGCGGCTGAGTAAGAAACGCTGTGCCTCGGCAGCTATACCTTAGGAGGCAGTCCCACCAACGCAATGTAGGCAGCGCGGTAAGATAGCATGCTGAAGTCTTACCCTACCACGAAAAATGTAAGTATTCTTTATTTCTTTATACGGTATATAATTTTGGATCATCCATGGAATCAGAAGACATGCAGATAGTACACATGTTATTCTCATTTTATATTATAACATCCCTTCACAATATTTTTAAGGCTATTTTCAGCTTGGCATTTATCCATCATCGTAAGTTTTAGTCCACATACCTCCCATGGAGCGAGATAAGGCGCTATAACCTTGGCAATTATTGCCACGCTTTTGGTTCAAATGCCAAAAGTTCACCCACAGGCAAAAGGAGCATAAACTAATCTTTCTAGCATCTATGCTCCCAACGATAAGGTACAAATTATCACACTGTATAACTCAACATGGAAGCGTTTGGTACGGGAGGTCCACGCTTTCTTCCTTCCCTTGATTCAGAGTAGTAGAGCGATTTTAGATCTTTCTGGAATCGCTCTATTTCTTGGAATCCTCTCTGCGGCACATACTACGCAGTTGGCCTGGCCGATGACAAGAAAAATGATGTATTCAAGAAAACATCATTTTCCAGGATGCTTTCAAGAATTGGCTGCGTTAGTATGAGATTAGATTAGATTAGATAGTTACACTTGTCAGAAATAAAAAATAAATGGAACGTGGGTGTATTATTATATTTTTCATCGAAAAATGTCATAATACTCGTACCTACAAAATATATCTTCAATCGGGCGACACTCGGGCAAATTTGTTGAATTGCGTTTTTTTCGATATAACGGGATGACATGTTGCAAACCCATGGAAACGTAGAAGTGGAACTTCATAAAAATCGTTGTCAAGCACTGCAATGTTTCTTCCGAATCGTTGGGATTAGAAGTTTAAAAAAACATGTTTTGGCATAATGAGGACGTCAAGTGGTCACTGGAAACTACATCCTCCAGAAGATCCAAATCATCCGTAAAAGTTGCAATTTCGCATGCACTGAACCACGGAAACTGAACTGTTAATCATTGTTTCATGCCGGGCAATTACTCATCGCGATGATCAACTACCTTTGCTTATCTTCGACAGATACGCGTATTTCGTCTAAAATGTGCAGGCTTCTTCAGTGTCTCGTACTAATAACTCGACTTCCTCGAGGCGTTCATTGGTACGGGACACTGAAGAAGTATGCACATTGTAGACGAAATACGCGTATCTGTCGAAGATAAGCAAAGGTAGTTGGAATTAAATGGAGAATACTAATTTTTCTTCTAATTTCTATCTACAGGCATTCCACTAAACAGCTCAAACCCTCTAGGATTCAATTTTATTTCGTAAAATATCATTCCCTATCGTCCCTGAAAATATTTGTACTAAGGAACCCTGTTGAATAAAATAAATCTCTGAGTTTAAGAAAAAGATGAGCTGTTCTTTTTACTTTTGTCAAGCAAAATATATTAAATATTAACCGACAAAGCTATGTCCAATTAGAATCCGGAATAATAAAATGATTATTATCTCGGTAATGAATTGACGTAAAAATAAGTTAAATACTTCAAAATTCACTGTTCTTTAAAGAAAATATATCAATACAAATCATTTCTCTTTGTTTCGAATGAAAATCTTCCCATCAAACGCTGCACACCTCCGAAATCAACTTCCTTGGCATCGTTGTTCCACATTTTGGTCATCTGAGTCACGCCCCGGACCGTTTTTCCACTTTTCTTAAGCTTCCGCTTCATTATTGCCCAAAATCTGTCGATGGGCCGGAAATGCGGGCAGTTGGGTGGCTTTATGTTTTATCGACGAAATCTACGTTATTATCACGGTACCACTGGATGACTTCCCGGCTGTAGTGCAACTCGAGTCCATCGTCTTATTCGTCACGAACACTTTGGTCTTTGCTCCGCAGCTGCATATCCCTTGCCGAATCATCAGTTTTTTGGCAAATTTGTCCATAAAAGCAAACTTAAACTACGCAGGAACATCGTGCCGTCGCCATGTAGAATTTTTGGCCAGGAAGCTGTCCGAAATCCGTTTTGACGTAGGTTTCATTGTCGATAAGCAGGCATCCTTGGTACTTCGTCAAAACCTGCTGGTACAATTTCCGAGCTCAAGTTTTGGTGACAAAACTTTGCTTCAACGTTCTGTTTGGTTGCTTGCTGGCTCGATAAGAACGATATCCTGCTCGCAAACAAATTCTTCGAACGGTATTGCGAGCAGAAGCGTATTTTTGTGCATTTCATTATCTGATAGTCCAGGGTATGCTCGGACGTTTCTCAACACCATCTGGTTCAGCTTGCGGGGTCATATGTTCCACCAAGTGATTCTGGATTCAAACTGGACAGAACTTTACTTCAAACTGAGTTAGCGTTTTTGACATCTCAAATGAGCTCAAATTACGGTGACCCAGGGTCTTTTGCTCCTGCACCGGGCGTGATGAATAATTGAACCAGTGTAGTTCGTGAAGTAGTGCAAAGACGAACACTAGATCCGCCATTTCGTCTCCTCCGCATACCAGAAGGGCTCTCATCAAGGCCTTTCAAAACAGTTGGCCAGTACTTCACGAAGTTCCAGCACATGGATCCATGAGTGTGCAACATAAACTCCCACAGGTGTAGTGTTTTGATGGTCAGTACGGCTAGTTCATGATTCTGGGCGGTGGCCGTACGGTATGTTGCCAAGTCACCTGTATTCAGGATTTGAAGATGAATTGTCAGCAAGGAGGTCAAGAAATCAACGACAATACTTCTAGTATTGATTCCTGGTACTTTGCGCAAATTCTGTTAGAGAATGTATTGAAGAAGTTTGCTTATCATCCTTGAAATCCGGATACATGAATAGCAAATAAATTGACGTTTTCCCCGCATTTTGTCAAACCGGGACACTTCGTTGATCAACGAATAGATACCACGCCTACGAAATTTCGTGGAATAAATTCTTCCTACATTATTTCAACTGTGTGCAATATTCCTCATTTGATGACGATGACGAGATACTACCATCTATTGTAGCAAGGTAACTTTCCATAGCAGTGCAATAATCAGAAAAACCATATGATTAGAATTCTATTGTTGTTTGTGATTATCAACCTCCTGTATGAAGGGCCAAAAATGTTTGGGTGGGCACGTAAGCAGATACACTTTCGCGAAACCCGTGAATATAGGGAAGAGAACCTCCTTCCAAAAGCAAGTTCACACCCACAGCATTAGAATCGAACCCTCGATTGACAGAATAAACCCAAAAGATGGGGTCGAAGAGCCCACCCTCGTTCCGCGAAATTTTAACAATAGGGAGGAGGCAGTGCTATGCTCCCTGTCCAAATCTTTTTACTCAGGTGCCCTGATGGTCCCTC